>JAGDQP010004764.1:35807-53705 GCA_022664845.1 Lepisma saccharinum
GCTTTTTATGCCAACAATGAGTGAGGAAGGAGCATGCTGCTTTTTGTGCTATATTCGTAATTGTCACAAATATATTTTTTCTATATTTTCATGTTTCTAGGATGCTCGCAAGAATATAACCAACGTTTCAAAGGTTTATGCTCCCGTACCCCTTTCAGAGGGTCTCGAGGATGTTGATTTTCTATACCATAATAGCTTTTGTTTCAAAGAGGATTTTTTGCAAACATTCCCATTCCTGCGAGCCCTGGCTGCTTTCATTTCGACATTCATAGTACGTTATTCCATTTGAAGACATCAGGAAAAGAACGTGCTTTGTCCATTTTCTTGATTTTACAGGAGAGCATTTTAAAAGTTCATAATTAGCATTGCGTATACCTACACATCAAATAAAAATGTCCTTGTAATAGACAGACTATGCATGTTATCTTCATGTATGACAGTTCGTTAGAAATCCCTTTCAAAGAGCAAACAGGTGACACTCTTATCTCAATTTGGTTTAAAATGGACAAAGCGCGTTCTTCTCCTGTGGTCTTCATTGTGTTTTATCAAGTATTCCCATATTCTTCACTGAAGACGTACAACGTATAATGCAGGCTTCAGGATTATAAGTTGGCAGTAGATGGCACTGGTAGCGTAAGGATAATACACAGAAGCATGTTCTTTCACTAATGCCTGAAATCTTAATTTTTTGTGCTGAAGCACTGAAACTAAAATTAGTTTAGGCAAATCCTTAAAACTGATTTAAAATTAAAGTCTTTCAAACTAGATTCGCAAACATATTTTTGGGCATGCGTAAGTGAGATTCGCCAATACATTAATATCTACAAGAACATATTCATTTGTCATTCTCAAAGACTCCACAGACAACTGCAAAGAAGAGTACGAAATTATTTGAAGGCTTACAAACTCAGACAATGGATAAATAACCCTGCAATAATCTAGCTAAAAATACACATCCCACTAAATTCTGGAAACGTTTTAATACACTTACAGGCAAATACTCCAAACCACATTATTCCTTATTGCACCACGACGAAGCACTTCATACTGAGAAAGAAAACGCCGATGCATTCGCAGACTATTTACAAGAATTTTTCACCCCTCAAGTTCCTTTCAATCCATTCCGACAGAATCCTGTAGACAGAATTAACCTCTCTTCTCCTCATCTACAACCAAATCAAAATCACACACTTCCTGACCACCCACTGACAGCTCCCATCACCCCCGAGGACATCACCCATGCCATTAGTAACAAACGAAACTCCGCATCGGGTCATGACAAAATCACCTATCGTCATCTCAAGGAATCCCCACTTGTCCTTCTCCATCTCCTCGCCACAATATATACCTTCATCCTCCGAACCGGCTACATCCCACCAGAATGGAAAACCTTGAAAACCTTGATGTTACTAAAACCAAAAAAAAACACCAAATTCCGTTTCTTCCTATAGACCAATACAGCTAACCCCATGCCTAAGTAAAACCCTTGAAACAAATCCTAGTAAAACACCTCCATGAACATTTACAAACCCATAAAGCCGGCTTCCGACCAAACTTTAGCATTACCGACCAACTCCTTCGGCTCACCAACCAAATAACTATACACTACAACAAATCCCTTCCTTCCTGTTTAACCCTCTTCTATTTAGAAAAAGCATTTGACAAAGTATGGCTTCGAGCACTTCTCTACAAATTACAGCTCTTTCATCTCCATGTCACTTATCATCGTTTCATTTTCAACTTCATCTCTTCCCGACTCGCCTATATCAGCATCAGTAATAGTCTATTCCATCCCATATTCCTACATTGCGGAGTACCACAAGGATCAGCCCTATCACCACTTCTTTACATACTTTTCGTTGCAGACCTCCCTCCCCTTCCTCAGAATATACAAGTTTTCCAATACGCAGACGACACCGCTTTTCTCGCCCTGAATACCACAATTCAACACATCAATAGGACAATGAACGAAGCAATCAACTCCTTCACATCGTGGTGCAGTAAATGGGGTCTCACAATAAACTCCAATAAAACACAGACTATCATCTTTCTCCCTCCAAAACGCAGATCTAGAGTTCGACGAAACTGAATCTCACTGTCCTACAAGAACACATCAAACCATCAAATCAGGTCACTTACCTAGGCATTGTTTTTGACAAACATCTTACTTGGCGCCCACACTTGCAGACCGTCATTACAAAAGCCAGAAACAGACTAAATCTCATTAAAAGACTGACCAGAACAACCTGGGGACTCAAAATTAGCTCAGTTATTAATACATATAAAGCATTTCTCCGACCAGTGTTGACATACGGATTTACTGCCTGGATTAACGTATCCCATGACGTTTACAAGAAACTGCAATTCCTTGAAAGACACGCCCTGCGCATTGCCTACAGAGTAAAATTACCTAGTCCCACCCAAGAACTTTACGACAGAATAAATTTTCCTCATCTGGAAACACTACGTCTAAAATACATAAGGCAGCGCTATGACACGCAACATCCCTTACTTATCGACATAATCCAAACACAACAAAACGACAACATACAGAACAATAAAAATACACCACTCTCAACACTCCTCACCATATACCACTATACATTACCACCCGACAACCCAGAAGAAGCATTCATTCGTCAACTCTGCTCATTCGATCTTCCACATCACCTTTCGCCTTCATATCTTATATTACACAGTAACCATCTTGAACTAACAGAGCTTTCACCTGTCTCCATCACGGTCTAGAGTAGCTCCTAGACCAGAAGAATATCAATCATTTGTCTTTAATTGTGCCAAAGTGGTGTGACGCCTTGTGTACCTCACCTTCATCACATCACCATCATCATCCAGATGTGATTTCTTCCCCACCTATATGAATGGTTATGAGGAAAACTCATAATGGCCAGATAATGAAAAATTAAATGAAGTTTAATAATACAACCAACCCACTTAGCCCATCCACTTTCCAATATCCTTACCAAGTTCAGTTTACCTTCCCTTCCCATATAGAGGGTGTAGCCCTTTCGGGGAGCTAGCCACGGCTGGCAAAAAAAAAAATGTTATGAGAATTTCTTATTTATCTCCTGTACACAAATTAATTTTTGTACACTTCCAGTTCATATGGTTTTGGAGTCACTTGGAACCTCAATATAGTAAGTCAAACAAAGCTTCCTGGTTGGGTGCTGTTGCGGCATGAGGGTGGGTGGGAGAGCATTGCTTAAAATATCTAAATAAGAAACTTTCCCTCTCATAATAATCTTTAACTCTCAGGACGAAAGTGGCCTAACATGGCCAGAAGTTCCGTCTGGTGGCCCTGCGGGTTACCGTGGGCTTTAAGAACGTTTAGACCAAAGATTCTCAAACTTCTTATAGCTCGCGGCACATTGTTTTGCCATATACTATATCTGTACAGTGTACAGATCCATACAGAACTACTCTAGAAGCTTTATCCCTAACAAAATCGATGATGCGTATCGCAACTCGAGAGATATGGTGAATACGTCTGCTTAGCGGAGTGTATATAAATCAGTCAACACTCATGGAGAATTCAGAAGATGTGGTCACACAATTACACACACACGTGGACTGCGCAGAGTATGTGTATGTAAGAAAGATAACGATATAGAACTATGACAGGAAATTATATAAATAGCTTAGATGGCTACCCTGAGAGAAGATTTGGGATCCCACTCCAAAAATTATGGGTCGATTATGAGGGGCATTGGAAGAATGGTGCTGCCATCATTTACACTTGTCATTAACCACTTCAAATTGTCACTGACCCCGCGTCACTGTTCCAGCAATGAAAATGAAACCTCTCGTCTGGTTGCACTCAACCTATGATGTCATGTTTGTAATCAGTGATTCTGCCCTGTGGAGGTATCAACTCCAAATTCTTGAGCGCACTCCGACTTTATTATTTTTTTTACGGTCAAAAATCAATAGAAAAGGTGCACAACTCCATTTACACCGTCCCAATTTTGACTTCACACCCTCGAAACTGAATATTATGGCGGAATCTCTGTTGATAATCCCTCTCGTGTTACTACTCAACACAAAACAGCTACCGTTAAAGGAGACACAAGGATTGCCAGATGATCGAAGTTTTCGTCTCAAGTTTAGGGACACAATACTATTTCAATTGTGGATTTTTTTAAAAAAAAATATTCCCATTGTTTTCCAAAGACACCTTGTTGACAGTCAGAGCCCAGCATTCAGACCCGACTCTACCTACATCCACACTTTTCGGGTCGATCCGAGCTCGAACGTAAATCGGACTGCACCGGCCGAAAAGTGGGTAATTTGGCTTCGTAACCCACTTTCCTGCCGTATCAGGTCAAGGTTGTCGATTTTCCATCTTTTTCTCATCGAAGTGTCGATGTAGAATCGGATCGGGTCGGGCGAGGATCGGGCACGAATACAGGGCTCTGTCTACAGTACTACTATTGAGGATCAAAGAAGCAAAACCTCGCATGTCCATTTTTTTTAATTAAAAATGTTTTGTTCTTTTTAATACCTTAATGAAGAGCAGTAGTAAATCATGCTACGTAATTTATATGAAGAAATTACTTCCTTCAGAAAATCACTTTGTATTATTCGATGCAGCTGTTGACTCAGGTCATAATACGAACAAAACTTCTTTTTAAATAAAAAAAAAATATCGTGTGAGGTTTTGCTTGTTTGCGCCTCTGTTCTCGACAAACGATTTCTGCGAGCAGATTTTTTTTTTTTTTATCATGGACAACTTTTAAAATAAGAAATAGAATAGACTTCTTTCTCCTCATCAACATCTGTGGGTATATATTTATCTGCGATTGCATCCTCTATTCCGATATTTACATAGAAGTAATTATTAACTCATTAATTTTTATTCACTCCAATAGAGGATTATTATTACAGCGTACTTGTTTCCCCGGTTAATAAATAAAATTGTAAAAAAAATATATAATTCCTTTATTGTATATTTTATTTTTATCATTTTGATAAAAATAGTTTTATTGTTTTTCTGAAGACCCACGCACCGAGTGGCCGTTCCTCAGTAATAGAGGCTTAGCAATTGTAAGGTCCGGGAAACGATTCCTTTTAATCAGTCAAAGCAGACAAATGCTAGGATGGTACCTAACAAAATAGGCCTCGGTCCAAAATTCTTTCCCTCACCCTATCCCGGTCTGAACCTGAGTTGCCTAAAGGTTATAAATAAAATTAAATTCGAGATCCACCTACACAATTTCTTGGGTGTAGTCTTTGGCTCCTAGTTTAGGTTCTTAGAGCACCGTGGGCCTGAGCCAAAGATGCCCAAAGGCCATAAATGAATTCAATTCAGTTCTTAGCGCATCTGAGCTCTTTTCTCTTAGCTTCTGGATGCGGTGAACTCATTGCTTAGAACCATCAAAAAGCGAAGAAAGTGATGGGAATTAAAAGCTATTGATTTAACCCTAGATTACAAAGGCGTCGTCTAGTGCTGAAATCTCCCCCACCCTCTTCCACTAGGTCCACACCTCTCATACTCCGTGTACCTTCAGTGCGTGGATAGACAATGAAGGTGAAGGGCCGTTAACTTCCTACTCGCTTTCTTTGTATGCCATTTTTAATTCGCGTCGTCTAGTAGACTACGATTTGGCTTACGAAGTACAGTGGACGAATTAGATTACAAAGGTGTCGTCTGATAGACTACGCCACTAGTGCTGAAGCCATGTGGGGACTTTCAAGGAAGTATCTGCTGTGAGTGACAATTCAATTAGATATGACATTCAATACTCTGTAAAGGTTGCCTTAAAGCTTATGTTATTTCTTTAAGTGTGCCTTTTTTTATTTTTTCTAAAGTAGTCTGTCAGACTACGCCTTTGTAGTAACGTTTGCTACAGACCGCCTTTGTAATCTAGGGTTAATTCGTACATACGAGATGAATATCGAACGTCAAGAATCTGACGGATCACTTCCTCGGCGAGCACCGTTTTGAGGAAAGGGGCGAGGAAGAGAGAGAGAGGTCTAGATACTATAGGCAGCATACTTGAAAATCCCTCCAGTGACATTCAACAATCCACGAAAGGAAGGTTGAGGGGTGTGCGAGTATCTGATATTTCGGAAATTGAATCAGAAGAAAAAATTTCAGGTCCGGTCTCAACTTTCGGGAGGTTCTGTATAGATTTTCAGGAGTTTCCGAGAGGTTGGAAAGTACCGTACCGAATATATCGAGAAGATTCGAGAAGGCGGTTGGAAAGTTTCAAGACTTAAGAACTCCGAAAAATTTCCTGCCTGTAAAATTCTCAAATATCGGGAACGTCCAAGCCCTTTCCCAGCAGGAAAAATATTTTTCTCCCCACGTAATATCTCAAATATCAATATTATTTTGTGGGGGGGGGGAACATTTCAGTTATTTGGAAATTTTAGATGTAAAGCTGGATGGGGAGTGAGTAGATCAAATCTCTCTCTCTCTCTTGCTCTGCTTTGTGAGCGAATGTGTGTGTGTGTATGTGTGTGTGTGTGTGTGTAGGTGTGTGTGTGTGTTTGTATGTGTGTGTGTGTGAGAGAGAGAGAGAGAGAGAACGTTTCATGTGTTTGCTTGTTGATATTCCATCTGAAAGTAAATCTGGTGCAGATGCCTACAGCAATGCATTCTGGGACAATAGAGAGACTGTTCAACAAAACTGTTTTTGCAGCAGGTGGGTGTACGTACAATAACAATGACCCAGTTAAACAGATTAACCCACGATCATTATGTACGACTACACTGCTTTACCTTCTGAATATTAATCATCAAGGGCGAAAGGGCAGTGTTTGTAAAAACAAACCCCCTTGGAGAAGGCTTTTACAACAAGGCGTCAACATATGTGTGCTTCCATGCCACATTGAATAATCTTTCATTTTATTCTCCCTGGACAGTTGGTTCCACACATGTGTAGAAAATATTATATTTATAAAATATATTCTTCTAGCCGCTTATTTGAAGGACGTGATAAGTTATTAGCTTAGAGAGTAGTTCCAAAAATACTCGCGATATACGTATTTATGAAGTTAAGTTATTAAGGAAGCAAGATCGTTTCCGCTGATCAAGTGATTTCCGACTGTACACTTTGTGACGTCACACTACCACACTCCCTTATCTCGTTTCTCAGAGGAGGCCTAGTGACGCAACCAGTGTTGCCAAGGCTTGTATGTGTGTTTTTCTTTTAGATTTTCTTATTTTAAACTAATTTCATGTTCTTCCGACAAATGTATTTATAAATGGAGGTTACACAACTTTCTGTACAATACATTAATTCTCCTGTTTTTCCACTTCCAAATATATATTAGATCACAGAGAAAGTTTCGCTCTTTCTAACCACCAAAAGGACAGGCACAATCTCATTTTAGTATGTACCAAAACCTCGTGTTTCTTTTTTTTTTTCTTAAAAAGAAAAGAAGTTTTTTACCATGCTTAAACTTTTGTTTGGTGTATTGTTTTATATCTTATATTAATTTAGCTCTGTAGTCTAACCTTGATATTACAATATGTTGTGACCGCTCCCCACCCCAAAAGATCGTTATATCAAAGAATTATTAAATTGCATTTACAATAATGCTTTTCCGTAAAAGGGGATATAAGCGAAATAAAATTATCTTTATTTTGTAAAATATAAGGAAAAAAAAACACATTTATTTGCTGATTAATATTTTTTCATACCGCAACATTCCAGCATTACCACTTTTGAGGAGAATCGAAGTTAGATTTGAAGGGTGTGAGGCAAGAACATGGTAACCCACAATGTTAAACTTGTAAGAAATTCGATTTTTACTGCTGCACAAGTCATTTTCATTGGCTGAAAGCTGATTTTTCACGTAAAGCTATACATAAAGGCTTAAAATAATTGTACCAAATCAAAATAACGAATTTCTATTTCTCATGCTGCTGTGTGGGTTACCATGTTTTTATTATTTATACCATAATATTCGCGACCTGAGTCACTCAAGAATAGATCTTTTCACTGAACTCGCTGTAAGAAATGTTTAATTTACAAATTCTTTTCCTTTTTAGTGGCAAGCTGGTATACTGCTCCTCGTTTCCCGCCATCTTAATTGTTGGTTACCATCTTATGAATCCCAAAATGTTACAATAGGCTTACCATAAGTAAATATTGCTGCCATCTCTGGAGCACAATTTAAAGTCGGACAACATTAAACGACGCGGTATGATTCCTTTCCATCGGGTGCTGAATAACTAAAAAAAATTAACATTTGTGGGTTACCATGTTTTTGCCTCACACCCTTCATTTTCTCTGCTTTGTAGATTTTCAGCGACAAATGAATTTTCGTATGATTTCCGAAACAATATAACTGGTTCATAAAATGCTGATGAGTGCTAGTAACGATTAGAACTAAAGAGAGGAGCTCTCAGCATTTTATAAAAGAGTAAATTATAAAGATGTTCTATAAAGAAGCTAACAGTTGCTCGCTAAGGAGGTGTACGTATGAAAATAAGGGAACTAAGAACGAGGAAATTTGATTTCAGAAATTATTCATATTTATTATTCAGCTGTTTAGGTTTCCTGCTTTCACAGTTGAAAGCTCCACTTTATGTTTAGATTACTTTCATCTATCTGATTGGTCAAACAATATGGAAGAGAATAACACCTTGCCTCGGATGCTCATATTTCAAACAGTATATGCAGGGTTTAAAGAAAGATTGCAAACTTCGGGAGGTGAATGCTGCCATTGAAACAAGAAAAAAATGTTCAAATAAACATGAGTCGAATTCATGGGAATAGGTCATGGGAGTTTTCGATTCCTTGTAATGGTAAATACATTGAATATTTCGCTATAAATCGTAAACAATGCGCTAAAATAAAATTTAGTTTTCGGAAAGTAATTTATATCAATACAGGGGATATTAGGAGTTAAGATGTGTTGCCACCGGGTTGTCAGTGTTGCGAACCGCGTATATCGTTATTTTTTTTTCAAATAGCACTACGTCAGTTTATTTTATATGTGGCATCCTATGGTAATGTTAAACATCATACGTGAAGCGCAAAACGCAGTGTTATAAACTGTGGATCTTACACCTTGTTAACCATGAAAAATTGCAAACATTTCTTCATAAGAAGAGGAAAACTTTCACAGTTTGCAACACTGTGATCTGTGCTTTACATATGGTGTTTACCATCAACAGTGGATGCCTCTTATCCAAAACAAAATTACATAGTGTTATTTAAAAAATAAACGCTGTACCAGGTTGGCAACACTTTTCACCATGTGACATCCGTTCTTAACTTCTAATATCCTCTGTTCTGTATTGATACAAATCACTTTCCGCAAACTAAATTTTATTTCATTTCATCGTTTAAGACTTATATTCATTGTATTTACTATTGAATGGAGTTGACTGACTTTGACTCCAAGGTTGCAAATTGTGTATATCGAAAACGAAGCTAAATTTGGCCCATGTGTGTACTCGTTTTCTTTTTCTCGTTTCGATGTCAATATTCACCTCCTAATGTTTGTAACCATCTTTTCTTTATATACGCAGCGTGGAAAGGAAAATGCGCTAGTGGAAAAAGTGGCATGCAGAAGAGTTTGGCCGAGGCTCCCGGAATACGCTCCCGGTAGAGTATCCCGAGGGCCTCGGTTTGGCCCTCACATTGCAACATTTGCAATTTCGTGTGACGTAGCAGTAGAGAAGAAGGAATACTTCTCATACCAATAGCGTCAGTATCTTCAAGTGTACCGGTAAAATGGATACCCATGTTGTAATAGCAGCTTCTCGTCTACACGTTACTTTAGGAACGAGAAAGATATTGGACGCGTGTGGTCGAGAGATGCTCTGCTGTCCACCATATTTGGCTGACCTTGCCCCCTTCCACTTTTCATTTACTTCGATCGTTTTTTTTTCTCAACTTTATTGCTGAGAAGATCCTTCGAAATGAGACCGTTGCCAGGAGTCTGGTTAAGTTATTCACTTTACACCTATACCAGAGTTCTACGGCAGGTTATCACCACCACCAAGAGGGAGTTTGTGGATGAGAATGTGGAATACTTTTTGACCGGAAGTTCGTCTTTTTCAGAATTTCTTGAAGAAATTTCCTTTACAACCTCTACTTGGCGTTTGAGATAGAATCCAAGCAACAGTTTTTGAGACAAAAAGCAAACAAAGGTTTTTCGAGTAAAAATCTTATTGTCCGGGTCCCTTTTATGTAAATATATATTGAAACGTATTGAAAGATTTGCCTCTACGAAAGTAGGTGGAGAAACTAATTTCAGATTTGTTTCCAATGGCCTTGATTTATCCTACTGTTTTAAATATGATAACTCTGGAAGGTAGGTACTTTTCGTTTACTTAGCTCTCTCCATTTCAAGAATTCTCAGCATTTCCCTTGTCCGCACTTGAGTATATTGTCATTGTATAGCCCTTAAGTCTATAGTGAAAAATAATTTATTGATGTCTTCTATTGTTACACATGTGTTCCCCCTGGGTGAACGGTGACTCTTGCTGCCTTGTTATCAAGAGGTCCCGGGTTCGATTCCCGATGCGTATAAAGTCTCGATAGCAGAGTAAGTTTTTGAAGTTTGTATCAAGCTTGCCATGCCAAGTGTAAAAGCTTATATCAAGCTTTTCATAGCAAGCTTAAGTCAAGCTTGAACCATGCTTACTAGTTACTACCTAACAAGCTTATTGCAAGCTTAGCATATCAAGCTTGTCCCAAAAACGAGAAATAAGCTTACTATTACAAACTTAAACTAAGTTTAGGATAAAAAGCTCGGGGTACAAGTTCTAGAAGGTATTCCCATCATCATGTGCAGATGGCTCAAACAGAACTAATATTAATGTTGAAAATATGACAATTTATATCATAAAGAACCTGTAATTCATGTGAAATACAAGTCATTTCATTGTCAAAATAGAAAACAGTACAATTTGAAACTTCGTTACATGCTTTATTTCCCCCCCCCCTTTTTTTTTGTTTCTCGTTTTGGGACGATCCCTACAGATCCCAATTAATGCAGGAAGCACTAATCAAAGTTTTATCAACTATTTTTGTTATCCCGGTAGCACACAGACGTTGAAAATACGTGGATTAAACGTTAGTACCAACACGTTATGTTAACGTTGTGAGTGTACCGAAATGTCCGCCTGTTCAGCGGTTTATCCGACGTCGAATAATGGTTGAAAAGAAACGAGTTCAGTTGGCCAAAACAGAGCATGAATGCTGTCTATTGGTATACACACATTTAATTTCATTTTATTCGTTGCTTTTATCACGATATACGATGTTAATTTTCTAATAGTTAATAATCCCGGCGGCTGCTGTGGGGTTCAATCACAGGAACATTCTGCACTTCTCGTTGGTAGCTCGTCGTCTTATCCCCTCATCCATGCACCCACGTTGCGCGTTCGCTGCTCTTTTACGATATCTGTATTAGCAAGCAGTCTAGAGTGGAGTTGCTACGCGTTGTTCACCATCATGTACAAATAAGAATAAAGAAAACTTTCATTCTTTCTTTCTTATGAGCAGTTTTTCTTGTTTCATCATCGCTACACTATTAAATTTGTATTTCTCAATAAGTTGTAATATGTCGCCTTAGAAAACGCATATAAAGAGAAATCTATCTCATAGATTAACGCCCTAGTAACGAAATTAAATGTTCGTTGAAATATAGTTTAAAATTCAATCGGTTTTCAACATGCAAATGAGAACATGAAAAATGTAGTTGATTTCATTTGTATTTGCTTTTAATTATAATGCTTAAGCAATTAAATTAGAAATAAAAGTTTGAAACGAAATCTAGGACACAGTATGAATGATAGTAAAAAGTTCGTCGTATTAACGAAATTCTATCTTCGTTGAAATATGGTTTAAAATTCATACGATTTTCAACGTGCACATGAGAACATAAAATTTCGTTTGTGTCATTTAATTAGTTTTTAATTATATTTTTTTTTTGTTGACATGAAACATTAGTAAGAAATACATTAAACAAAAACTATATCATAGTTGAAATTAACATATTGAATATACGTTGCATTAACGCCTTATCAACGCAATGACGTGTTTGATGAAATATGGTTCAAAACTACACGTACTTTTTTTTTCAACTGATAACGGTGAATCAACGAAATGAACCTAAAATCAACGTTGAAAACACGTATGTATGCTACTGGGATATCCTTTTGCTTGTCGTCTTTCTATTAAAATGTAAATTTTCAACGCAAAGCAATCTTCACACTCCTCGTTTAAACAAGAAGAAAACGGTGCTATGTGTACCATGTGCCTTGGTACAGTAGCGACACTAGCGGACAATTATATTAACACAACTCTCTGTACGTCCAACTTGAATGAGACTTGCGCAATATCAAGTCAACTTATACAATCAATATCAAGCTTGAGTTAAGCTTGTCACATAAATCGTAATTACACAAAAATCAAGTTTATCATAAGCTGTGTGTGAAGTGGTTTATAGATTGCATTAAACTGTAGATCCCGTCCGTAGGACACTATCTTCATCGAATGAAAGGCAATGGCAAAACACCATTGGTTCATCTTGGCCAGAAATATTCGGGTAGAACACCTTTTATCGTCATTACATATCTTTAACCTTTTGCGATGTCTTTATTTGGTGAACCATTCTGGGGGGAGTGGGGGGGAAGGATACAGTTTCAGACGAAACGGAACCATGAACATTGGCAATTATATCCAATCACCTTCCTCAGAAGTCCTTGCTTTTTAATATCCATTACCTTTTTAAGCTTCCTATCTTAACCTTTGTATATGCTATAGAATATTGAGTGTTACTTTCACAGATCATTCACACTCACACATTTTGCATACACTATATATATGTGTGTGTTCGCGTGAGAGAGAGAGAGAGAGAGAGAGAGAGTTTAATTTCACCGATTCCCTGAACCATATGTGGTCATGTGCCCTAATTACTTATAGCTAATCGTTTTCCTTTTAATGTTATGTGTATGTTTCCATGTAGGGGATAACAAAGGTTTTTCCGACTCAGACACATAAGCTCCAAACACGTTCTTGACATAAGGAATTCGTTCAAACAACCTTCTGAATAAATAATGTATCAGATTTTACAGACCATCTGTTTGCTTAAACCTTAAGTAAGGTGAAAGTGTAGTGCAAATATGTATTATGTGTTTGTGTGAGTCTGAAAAGAGGTCTATTAATAATAATTATAGTTGCCTACGATCGTACGAGCTTGTCATTTTATTAAATTAAAGCAATCTGAAATGGTAGAATCGAAATATAAAAGGAAGAATCATTAAAAAAAGAGTAGTTTTATTTTTCGTTTAAAAATAAACGCGAATGATCTCTTTTTTTTTTTTTCAAGTTAAAGAATTAATAACCGGTACTTCATAATGCGTAGCTGGAAGGTTGTAGCAAATCATACGAAGAAGAAAAAAAAAATGAAAATAAATGACAGTCAGCATGATGTATTGACAGAGGCCATTCTTTTAACACTTTGATGTTAGAATAACTATGTCATGGCCCACTTTGTATTAACCTTGATTTAGGCTTACTGTTTGTATAACAAGGATGGGATGGTGTGGACGGGGAGGGGGGAAATGAACTGGTTATTAGTTATTGAATGATTTATTTTTTTCACAGTCCTTTTATATATATATATATATATAATTGAAGCAATAGTGTATTTCAGGTTTATTGCGTTTCAAACAATATTGATTGGTTATTTGTGAATAAAATGTTGGTTCTACTTAAATTCAGGTACATTTTTCTCTTGTAATTGTGTACCTTGGTTACTTTGTACGTTGTGTGAAGCTTATAACGGTTGCTAGCCGAACGAAAAGTTCATTGATGTAGGAGGTGGACCTTTCCCCAAAAGGCAATCTCATTCATTTATTCAAGCTGTGAAGATAAATACTTGGTATTCAAATCACACGCGTCCTTTCTCTTGCTATTAGTCCCGCGAGAGCTACATAGGAAGATTTAATAGGCACACTTGATGTACTCAGAGAGACATGTTGCTTTAGGTTTATCGTCACAGGGGTTCCTCATCTAGGGACAGGTTCTTTAAAACTTGTTCAATCCTCTTCATTATCTTTGTTTTCTTTAATCTTAGCGAAGTATGTTTTCTCTTTTACATTATCGACGAATTGCATCCGTGATCGTCATGTGTGTCCTTCATCCACATTTATGGTCTTTAGACATCTATAGCTGACGCCAGGATAAGGTAGGGTAGGAGAAGGAGGTGGTTAGGGCTTAAGTTCAAGGTAACATCCCGGCATTTGCCTTGTGTGACTAAGGCAAAACCTTTGGAAACCCTAAATAAGGATGGTTGGCTGACATATCGAAGCCAGGACCTACCAAATGTGAAACCAACTACGCTGTTCGGTAGACCATCTTGAATTACAATCTTCAATATCTATCAGAACAGGGAGTTTAATTTGATACGAAGCAAATATGGGGGGGGGGGGAAGGAAAAGGAGTATCATATATTGTGAAATAATATCGCACCATAGGTGCTGCGAACCCAATATCAACTTAAATTTTCTTAAATAAATGTGGTAATGTGCCATG
The DNA here is from genome assembly GCA_022664845.1 of Lepisma saccharinum. NCBI lineage: Eukaryota > Metazoa > Arthropoda > Insecta > Zygentoma > Lepismatidae > Lepisma > Lepisma saccharinum. Next base: position 50,333 of record JAGDQP010004764.1, read on the forward strand.
TGATTTTATTTTTGGCATGTAGAGCAGTAATTCCATGTGATCCTTTCCTGTTGGGGTGTCACCCCCCGAAATTTTAGACAACCCCCCAACTTTAAAAAAATATGGTGAAAAATCGATATAAATCGTGCGAAACTCCACTTACACCCTCCCAATCTTGACTTTACCGCCCCTAAATTGAAAATCCTGGTGGAAACCCTTATAGAGAGTTATATAGAATACATATTATACCCAAATGTTGTTGATATAGTCTCTGATTTCTCCTCCTACCAGATATAGACAATATGCATGCTTACATGATACTAATTTTAAATTTCAAAACCGTTGGAAATTACATCAACCGAAAACTATGCTGGTAATGGTGAACCCGACTTCCTACTACTTACAAAAAGCAAATACTACTTGGATAATTATGTGCAGTATTGATAATAACATCGTAATTTATTTATTTTATTTATATACAATGATCAAAATGAATTATGAAAATCGTGATTTACCGGGTCGAATGCTTTTTCAAGATCTATGAATACGCCTATTATGTACTGGCTTTTATCAAACGCTTCATAGATGTAATTTGAAAGACTGACAGTGTGTTGTGTAGACTTGTTTTTCTGTAATCCATAATATTCTTGTGATTATTCGTTGTCTCTATCAACATGAATAACTTGGTCGTGGTACAAAGGTTGTCTATCACACCTTTTACTAGTGTAAATCTAGTTGGTAGTTCATAATAATTAGTTGTAGATGACACTTGAGAATAACTACAGGTTTCGTTAAAAAGGAAACCACGGTTATTCAAAGTATCTCGCTTCATGGTTAGCATTTATATATCACCCCAGAAGGCCCAGATACACCAAGGAAAACTATCATTCAACATAACATTGGTGTTCCTCCCGGGGGGCTGGTTAATATTCAGAAGCTTTGTCACTGATTCTTATTCCTCGGATCACGATGGCGTCCTGAGGACGAGACCTACAGTTGAAACAGTGGACTATGAACCTCAACTTTCAATATGTCTCATAGGAAATCGTACACACGATCCTTCAACAATAAGCCGAGGAGACAAAATATTTATCCATTGCGGTATAAAAAAAATCACATATGTTATTACGGTAGGTTGTGTACTAATGTATTTCCTATATCTTGTTTTTTTTTTCTACAGAATAATATTCAACGCCTCTTGTAAATCATTTCTTTATTCCTGTATCTCTTTCTTCACATACAAACACACTAACATACTTCACACACACACACACACACACACACACACACATTTATATATACAGATAACTACAGCTGTCATATACTTTTCATAGTAAGGAAAAAAAAACATCAAAGAAAGCCGCTCGTTTGGCATCGATTTTCATCTGTCAACAACGATCTGATTAGTTGCTTGGTTGGTCACTAGATGGCTAAGGCGCATTCATAAGAGTTTATAACATCTTCAACTCTAAAAGGAAGAAGATACCGAATAGCAACAAGCATTAGAAACAAAATAAATTTACAAAAAAAAAAAAAAAAAAAGGAGAAAGAAGAACTAAAGAAATTGAGCGTCACGATTTAATTGACCTGGATTCGAACTGGAGAGTTCCCAGTTTTGTTTTTGTACTTGAAGAGTATGTGATAGTAGAGAACGAATTGATCTTGAGAGTCCATTGCTCTGGTCTTTCTTTAACATAATGATTATTATTTTAGTTTCTCTTTCCTTTCTTATTTGGCCGATATTTTGATTCTCTTTTCATGAGTCATGTTCTTCTACTTATTTTGCATATTTTTTTTAATATTCTTAGATTCTATATCCTCGTTTGAATCAAGTAAAATAAAAGTAAAAAATAAAACCGAACGAACACATGCAGACTACAATGCGTCTTCTGTTATTCTGCTTATTATTCATTGTAGTTATCATGATCAAAGTGGCAGGTCCTGCAACGTGAGATTTGCCTTTCCATCCTTACCGATATTGCTCTTTCCTTTTTAGTTATAGTGTACGATTTCTTCTTGGTTAATGCTATCAAGATGTTGCATATTTGCTCTTTTGTTATCTACTGTGCCTTCAACTAATCTTTTAATGTATAATCTCTACGTAAACAATGTCTTAACCAGTTAAATTTTACTGTATAGTTACATCTTGTGAAAGTGTTTCCATGTAGTCAAAGCTATTAAATATTATAACGTAAAGCGTCTGTCCATCTGTAACATTGTGGAAGGAATGTTAAATTTCTTTTTTTTTACCCAAGTATTTATTTTTCTCGCTTTCTGTCAATTCACTAGTGCTGCCATCTGCTGATTAAATGAACGTGTTGATAAGAGTTCACTCGTACGTTCTAATGGTGTCAGCACCAAACGACCAGAAGTGGTAGTTCATTCTTTTAGCCCAGTGGCGAATATAGGATTTTCGTAGATGAGATAGACCTGGACATTTTCGATATTTTCCCGTTAAGTTACTTCTCTTTTTTTTAAGTATAAATGTATCACCCCTCGCATTGCTAATTTCTATCATGAAATAACTAACTAACTAACTCTATGGCTTATGGAACTCGGAAGTTCATCGCCGCAGTAACATTGGATTCTATCCTGGGCAATATCAAGCCAGTTTTCATCACGAACACCTACTTCTCGAAGATCTCTTCTAATATTGTCTTCCCAACGACGTCTCGGTCTTCCCAATGATCTCTTTCCATCCGGTCTTCCAACCAGGATAGAATATAATCTTCGTGTTTCCCCATCCGAGCTACATGGCCTGCCAGCCTTAGTCGTCTATCATGAAATAAGAAACCGATATCTAAAAAAATATTATTTCTATAAACGTTTACGAGATTTTACGAGAAACAAATCGAAGCTTTTCTTAAATAAATAGTTCAAATAGTGTTACAAAAATATTTTTCCTTGAGGAGTCCCTACACCCAGCGCCCACTTTCTGGAACCGCCATTGTATTAAAGCTATGGGGACTTGTAATGCGTATAGTCATTACTCCATAATACACCACAACCAACCATATCAGGTATGCAAACTGCACCACCAACCACATCATGTATGTTAACTGCACCAGCAACCACATCCGACATGAAAAACACACAACCAACCACATCAGGTTATAAAACTGCACCACCAACCACATCAGACATGAAAATTCCACAACCAATCATATCAGGTATGAAAACTGCACCATCAACCATATCAAGCACGTTAACTCCACCAGACATGAAAAATCCACAACCAACCACATCAGGCACGTAAACTTCACAACCAACCACGTCAGACATGGAAACTGTTCTACCAACCACATCAGGCATGAAAAATACACAACCAACCACATCAAACATAAAAGATCCACAAGCAACTACATCAGGAAGAAAGCTCCACAACCAACCACAT
>JAGDQP010004764.1:53715-82768 GCA_022664845.1 Lepisma saccharinum
CATCAGACATGGAAACTGTTCTACCAACCACATCAAACATAAAAAAATCCACAAGCAACTACATCAGGAAGAAAACTCCACAACCAACCACATCAGACATGAAAAATCCACAACCAACCATATGAGGCATGAAAACTACACCATGAACCACATCAGGCAGGCAAATTTCACAACCAACCACATCAGACATGGAAACTGCACCATCAACCACATCAGGCATGAACACTTCTCAACCAGCCACATCAGGCAGGAAAACTACACAACCAACCACATCAGGAATAAAAATTCCACCACCAACCACATATGGCAGGACAAAAGCTTCTGAAAGACAGGTGATAGAGAGGGACGAAAATCAACGCCAAGTCTCCAAAGAAGAGATCTCGTCCCTCATATGCACACTGCAAGAAGATTGGACATAAAGATCAGACTGCAGAGGAGTATTATGTCCGTTTTAAGCGCCAACTTGAAGAAGAATCAGATGTGAGTTCAGAGATGTTAATACATAGTGTATTAGAGCAGTTTAATTCAGAGTGACAATATAAATGTACAGTAGTTATATTTTGTATTTATTCTACCAAATCTGTGACATTTTGGAAGAAAAAACATTAATAAACATTGAAATGTTGCCACTAGAGTATGTTCCCAGCATATTAATAGTTATTATCAAATACATGTAGATTCTAGAAGGGCCATATTGTAAAATTATTTTTATTTGTTATGTATGTTATTTTTTATACTTTTTGTTATTCAAATTGTTTTGAAATCATATAGTTTCATCATTATTACTTCCAATACATATCAAGCAATACTAAAACACCAATAGCATAATACATCTCAAAAATAATCCTTTTCTATATGCAAGGAACACGTAAATGAAGACGCCATTCACATTTAGACACCTTTGGCTCCAAACTTATGCAAATTTTTAAATTTCTACATTTTCTTTTGTTTTCTTCTGAGGAGTTTATGCTTTAAATTAGGACCATTATATTTCTAAGACTTGATAAACTATTTAAAACTTACAATATTACGAATTTCCCATGGCAGACATCATGGTTCATATCTAGACCACAGTGCAGACAAAACTACGTATGTTTTGTAAGTAAACGCAGGAATTGGAATATTTCATTGTACTGTATATATTGGTCAAATTTCCTTTGACTAAACAGAATGAACTTATTGAGTAATACAAATCTCCAATAAGTTATACTGTAGTCTAATGTTAGTGTAAAGCTTATATCTCTAAAGCTAGATGGCAACACTACTTCGTACCTCTCTATTGCAATTTCTCGTTTGTACGAAATGGCTGACAAACGTAATACACTAAACCAGTGATTCTGCCAGATTCCCTCCCTGTGGGGGGTATTTCACCCCACCCCTGCAAACCCTCGAAAGGAGCCCTAACTTAAAAATTGTGACGGTCAAAAATCGATAGAAACTGTGCAAAACTCCAATTACACCCTCTCAATTCTGACTTGACACCCCCCCAACTGAAAATCCTGGCGTAATCCCTGCTCTAAACAGCTGTCTTTAAATTTTAGGACAAAAGGTAAAAGACTAAAACCGAACAAGCTTTTCTATTTGTTAAATCAATACTCCTCTTTACCTACTTTTTAATTTCTATATGTAATCTTCCCTCTCTCCTCCCGTCGCCATCGGCAACCTCCCACATCTCTTGGCATTAACCATTACCCACACGGCATCCTCCCTCCTCACTTATCTCTATGTTCTTCTGTTCTTCTATATTCAAATACTTCATAACTGTGTAAACACTCTGACATACCATTCACACGTTGTTAATACACGCTCAGATGGAGTACACACAAACTTGCCTATCTTCTATGTATATAGTATGTGGGACGTTTTAAAGATGATGCTCCTTTCACCAGCGCCTGGACGTCAGAGAACATTCAAACACCGCCTGAGAATAAAATAAGAACTTAGTTTGTTCTTAAACCTGATTTTTTTTCCTGATTATCTTAATACGAGTATCCATGGGTGCGTGGTAACGCTCGCTGCCTTGTAATCAACAGATCCCGGGTTCAATTCCCGGTGAAGACCCAAGGGTAGTGTTACCCACGAGCCGAGACAGAGAAATATCTATGAAAAAACGAGACGAAACAGAGACCAGAAACCGACAGAGAATCGAGTTGCCCCGATCCCAAAAGTGGATCCCGAATCTACCGTTCGGCCCTTCTGGCCCAATTTTTGGTCGGGCTTGGATAGAGCTGGATAGTGTGGATGTAAAATCGGATTAGAACAAACCGACATCGAACCCGACCCGATTACAGGACTCTAGATCCAATAACCTTACTTTTCATATCGTGTCTATGTCCCAACGTTGTTAGGACTCAATCAGTGTAGGAGTTGTACCCCGGGAAGTAGTCATCAGTTTAAACTTGTGTGCGTGTCGTGAACCACTGCTGAATAAAGTACCGACATCAACTAGGGAATTGCCGCCTTGGTGTAGTGGTTAAAGCATTGAAAACTTCATCGGGTGATCCGGGTTCAATTCTCGGCGAATTGATAATGTTTAAACCTTTTTTAAAGAAACATACGTAGAGACTTCTTCTCTTTTTTATACACATACTTACTTACTTTATGTCTTACGGAACTCGTAAGTTCATCGCCGCAGTAAAAACGTTCATCATAGGATTCTATCCTGACGGACATCAAGCCAGTTTTCATCGCAAACACCTACTTCCCGAAGATACCATCTCATATTGTCCTCCCAACATCGTCACGGTCTTCCTAACGGTTTCTCTTCCTCCGGTTTACCAACCAGGGTGGAATATAATCTTCATTTCTCCCCCATCCGAGCTACAAGGCCTACCACCTTTCTGCTAGGGTCGTACTCCAACTTTCGCAACCGTAAATATTACCGGCAGAATAACCGTTTTGCATATTTTCAATTTAAACTTCCTTGATATTAATCGCGAGGTTAGGGGTTTATGGACTGAGTAGAACCATGAGTTTCCAGATGCTAAACGACTTTTTATTTCTTCTGTGACCTCGTTTTTACTTGTTACTTCTGCTCCCAAGTATTTAAATTTGTTTACTTTCTTTATGTTCTCATTCCTAATTATGTATCTATTTCCTTCATTCCCAGTGTCTCGGCTTACTATAATATATTTTGTTTTCTCTATGTTTAGCTGTAGACCTATCTCATCGCACGCTTCTACTAAGACATCGGGGTTACTTTTGTAGTGCATCTATATCGTTCCCTATTAAACCTACATCATACGCGTATATGAAAAGTTCATTCAAGCCATTCAATGTGTTAATCCCTTTTTGTCCTCTTTTATTTTCTGAATCGCATATTCTAACGCAAAGTTAAACAGTAATGGTTACAGGGTATCACTTTGTTTCATTCCGTTGCGAATCTCGAAACTATCTGACATATGATTACCTATCCGTACTCTGCTGCTTATGGGGTAGCTGAGACACATCCTCACTAGTTAAACAAGTTTTCTTTGAATTCAGAATTGTACCTGGATATTGTATTTTTTTTTTCTTTTGGTAGTCATGTGCTTTCTTAAAATCAATGAATAACTCGTGAACAGTCCCATTGTATTCCCATTTCTTCTCCAAAATTTGTCTCAAGGCAAAAAACTTGTCCAACGTGGATCTATTTCTTCTAAATCCACATTCATGATCTCCAATTATTGCATCTGAGAATACGCTTAGAAGACTTAACAGAATATTACTCAGTACTTTGTAACATGTTAGGAGTAACGAGATTCACCGGTAATTATTCCAGTCTGATTTATCACTTTTTTTTTATATAAACCTGAACTATTATTGAGGTTTTCCATTCCTTTGGAAGCTCCTCCTTGCTCCACAAAGCACTTATCAATTCATGCAGTTCCTTGATTAGTGCCATTCCTCCCGCTTTAATTAATTTGGCTGGAATATTGTCTATTCCTGGTGATTTGGAATATTTTTCATATTCTTTACCGACATTTCGTCCTCGATCTCGCTAGATTCGGGTATCCACGGTTCTGCTGTAGAGATTTTAAATTCCTCTGTTTGTTTGTTGAGTCGTAACATCGATTCAGTAACTTTAAAGACTAATCATATAACCTTAACATACATTGTATACAGCGACTTCCATTCACTAACGTTCTGAATACATTTCTGCTTAACTAATTAAACACGGGCCATCTTACGTCCACAGAATCTACCAGAATTAGGAAAATCTAAAATTACATATTTGGATATGTACGTGCTAATTCTGTAAAAGATTTTTCATCATCTATCACCTCCAAACTGTCCAAACTCTCCAATATTTTAAACCAATCATTATTTCTTCCGTCTTTTTCTTTAATATAACCCCAAACGCTAACCTTGAAGCAAAAGAAAAGAAAAATACAAAAAAGACATCATATTTTTGCCCACACGTGATGAAGAAACCGACAGTAAACACGAAAGTAGAAAAGGAACGGAACAAGTTTTGGCCCATTAGACCTAAAAGGAAGTACAGAGAGGGCAAAAGTCCCATTAGACGCAAAAAAGAAAAGTAAAGAAAAAAAAACTTCTTATTAAAACCTCGTTAACTTCGTATTATTTTGGTCTTGTCTGGATTATCTGACTTTATCATCTCGCTTTTAGTGAGCCATTGCACGATATTGTAAAACAGTGTTTTCTTGCACAAAACGATATAGTTTAAGATCCAAAATGGTCTTTCGTATTTTAAAATTCACATCCTTCTAACCAAATAACCATTTGTACTTGACAGTGTTTTTTGTTCGCTTTTTGCGTTTTATTTTAAATGTATATATGCGCTTCTGCAATGAATACATTCATAGCGTATGCACTTACTGATAAATGGCGCAGTGATTTTGAGGTAACGTTTACATGACCTTGATAGAAACGAGTCTAGTCAGGTAGTCAATGCTTTGCTTTTCATACTAAATAACTTCTGAGGAAGGAAAACCATTAGGGAGAGAAAGTTTTATTGTTGTCGGGAAAGATTACACATAATTTGAAACTTGAGATGTTTTCGTAGGCTTACTCGTTTTATCAGACTTCTCCTGGAGCATTGTGACTATGGCTTCACATTCTGAAGGTGCTAGTTTTGATATCAGCTGCCGAACCATTCTCATAGGTTTTTTCCTTAGTCACACCAGAAAAATACCTGAATGGTACAGTCAACTTAGGTACCCTTACCAATTCCTATCTGCATCCTTACCTGGCCTGAGCCAGAGATATTATATGGTTGATATGTTGCCTATTCAGAATCAGAAGAAGCTTTACAAAATTACAATTAAGTCTACCATCCAGACGAAGCCATTATCAGCGCTTCTAAAACAACCGCTTCCGTTACTGAATTCTACAAATAAATAAAAAGTTTTACACAGAAACACGAACGCGCTGTTAAGGCTCCGTTCAGACAACCTCACTAATATTACGAAGGGAATTATTACATTATGGCACTCGAGGACCTGCTTATCATTTTGTTTTCATCATATTTACAGAACAGACTCTAATGTGTAATATTTCATGTTTAGAGAAAAATAAGGCTCAGCCATTTTGTTATAAATGGTGTACCACAAGGGTCAATTCTGGGCCTGCTTTTATTTATCATATACATAAATGATTTAATTGAATATCTTCTCTCCATAAAAGGTGTACTTTATACAGATTATATCAACATTTGATCTCAGTCGAAACTGATGAATTACTAATGGCAAATATTAGAAACACAATAGACAAACTCACGTCGTCGTTAGCTGTAAATAGACTACTGTTGAATTCGGAGAAGACAGGAGGAGTACTAAAATTTAATTTTCCAAGCGCAACTTCTTCTTCTTCCTTAGTATCCGCTTTGAATTTGAATCTGCCGCCATTTGTAATGTCAAATAAATTATTATGCATCTATATTAGCGATAACTTATCATAGAACACGCACATGTCTAGTTTAAATAACAAATTAAGCGTTGGATGTTTTATGTTCTACAGAGTGCGTAATATTGTAAATATATATGCATTATTGTCACTATATTACTGAAACTTCTATGTGTAATTTTGGGGAACAATGCAAGCTACGCCATTTCTACTTTTCCCATTCAAAACAAAGGCAGTACAAGTAATGTGCAAATTACAGAAAAGAGCTTCTTGCAAACAAGCATTCAAGCAACTTAGGATTCTAATGTTCTCTTGTATATGTACATTTTAAAATCAATCATGGACATTGTCCAGAATAACAACATGTTTACCTTCTCAAACAGTGTACATTGTCATAGTACAAGACAGCAAAACAATGTCTATAAACCACAACAAAATTATACATATTTTGGTCGAGGTGTGAATCTAAACTGTGTTTAGACTTTATAATAAATTTCCAAATAATCTGAAATACTTTGTGAATGTTCAAAAGTTATTCTTTGTAGTTTATTAGTAAATAAATGTTATTATTCTCCAGACAAATTTTTCAGTGACAATTTCTTGTAACCTTTTATTTCGTTTTATTGTGTATATTAATTTTTATTATTTGATATATTGCACATTTTGTTACCATTTTCCTATTACTGTATATTGGAATTGACCAATGTATACTTACCTAAGGCTGAACCTCATTATGTAATTAAAACTAGCTAATAAGTACAATACAATACACTGATTTCTTAAGGTTTCCCATACCTTCAACTGCTTGTTTTGAGCACCATCTAGTTTTCTTTAATGGCATCCGTGATAGAAGTAGTCAAAAAGAACAGTAACTTGCCTTTATCTCAAGATATAAATATTTAAACTTATTGGGATTTTACTATTAATATTTGAGTCAAAAGTACCTCAACATGACATGTTCCTTCCGGCAAATTCTTAAATTAATTTTCAATTATCCAAACACCCAGTATATTTTCCATGTACAGCTACGTATTTGCGCTTCTCGTGGTTCATTTTTTTTTTTTTTTTTAAAAAACTATACTGTCTGTGGTTACGGAAAAATTCTCGGCAACGTTCCAATCATAACGTGACTTGGCGCCTTTTCCATCCACTCGTTGAAGTCTCCGCTTTGGCAGCCGGCCGGGTTGGCTCCCACTGCATCGCGCAATAAACGCACAAGATGTAAGCGCTGTAATTCGTGACCTTCTGGAGGTCACAACTGCCATGGGTGTCGTAGTGCTTTGCTACCCATATAAAGCAAGGCGTTACGTAAAAAAAAAGTAATGAAAGAAGAAAAACAATATTAACAATATGTTGGGTAAAACGCCATAGAGCAAGCAGTAAGAAAAAAAACCTTATTATATCCGACACTAAGGTTACTGTAAATGAACTGTTTCCGACGTAAAACGCTAGGTGGCAGTGTTATCCTACGAATTTCTAATGCTACTTCTATAAGTATATACTTAAAGAGCTGGAAATTTTTGGAGAAGAAAGCTTACAACTCTTTAAAAGTCTTGCTTTGTCCTCTTGTTTGGTAAACTCAGATCGTCTCAAGAATCCTTTGTAGGAAGTCCTAGTTTTCCTGTAGCAATCCAATAAATCTCGTGAATATAAGTGTGCCCCCGTGAACTTTATAGGACGGAAAAAATAATATAATAAACATATATTAAAAGCTGAATCGAGAAGAACTAATATACAACTCTGGTTTACATCGTTATTAAAACTAGAAGTGGAAGTCGTAGATAAAATAAATTCATGGGTGGTAAGATAATAGAAATCGTGTAACTACACTTACGCTATAAGTAATTTTACTATCTGCCATTAGATGAAACGGTAGGGTTTGGGCCCCTGGGGTATTTTATATAAGGAGAAGAAAATTTAAAAAAGTAATAATCCTCCATAATTCAGTATCCCAAATGATTTTTTTTGCAAAAATCAAGGGGTCAATTTGTAGAGTTCTGGGGTACCAAGGGGTACACGCTCTTCTAATTTCAGCGTACAGCTCAAATTTTTCAAGCAGAAATCAAAGAGAGACTTCAACTGAGACGTTCAGTGAAAACCCGAACACGATATTTCAAGTAGTTATCGAGATATGCCTCAATAACTATCGCGACCCCACGAAAAATGAACTTGTGGGGTTTCGGTACAAAAAGTTAAGGAATTCAAAAACTACTTACAAATATCAATATAATATAATAAACTATTGCTCACGGTGTTTTCAGGGGGTTCCTATGTGGGGTTCTGGGGTACTGTGGGGTACGCCCAAAATCGGATATCGAAGTTCATCCGATTCGGTTATAGGGAAAATGTACAGTATCACACAACAATACATTAAGTGAAAATTCGAAGCAGATAAGTTTAACAGTTACCAAGATAAGGCGCGGTAAACATTTGACCCCATGATAACAAGGCATGGGGTACGGCAATTAGACGATGTGCTACTCTAAAACTAACCATGGGAATAATCAAGTAGTTTAAAACTATCGTTCACAGTGAATTCAAAAGTAACTTGTGTGGAGTTTTGGGGTACTAACGGGTATGTGCTGTACTCATTTATATATTTGCATTACATTTCTCATGCAATAATCAAAGAGACTTCAATCGATACGAACACGGTATTTCAAGTGTATATCTAGATTGCACTGAATAACTATCGAGAGCCCACGAAAAGTGGGTTTCTGGGGTTACGGAATGTAACGGGAAGGAACGTGTAAACTACTTACACACGCCAGTATAATTAAATAAAATATTGCTCACAGTAATTTCAGCGGGAACCTATGTGGGGTTCTGGGGTACCGTGGGGTACCCACAATATCGATTATCAAACTTTGTGAGATGAGTATATGAACAAAATATACAGTACAATGAAAGGCTATATTTAATGATTTTTTTTGATTTTCAGTCTTCAGTCAGTAATCCAAATTTGTCCATAATGCAATAATCAATATCATTAACATATTGCAGATAATAGCAAGGCTTTCGTATCGAGTTTCTCCTTAGGTATGTGGTTTGATCTTTCGCTTACTTATTCCATTTGGTGTAAAGTGGCAAACGTTTGTCGGCTTCCTTTCTTAATGGTATGCTTAATCTATTATGATCGAGAGAGAGAAAATCTTAAAAGTGTATTTTCCTTCATACAAATAATTCCGACTTTCCTTCTGCTTCTATATATATATATATTCGCATGTCAAATGATAACATAAGAGGAGACGTAATTTCCAATAGGATTGATATGGAAATTGCGGTATGAATCAAGAAAACATTTTTTCCTTTTAGTTCGAGATCTATGATTGCAAAGAAATGCTGTAATAAATAAATGAACAAAAAACATGTTAGACTGTGTTTTTCTGTCATTACCAAGAGTTGTCGAGATCCCCGACCCTTCTCAAAATCTTGAAATTAAAATTGAATTCTATTCCATAGAATTCCATGAACTTATTCCGAGGCATAAAAGGGCAATTACCCCTAATTTTCGCCTACTTATTACAAGATAAAGGAGATGCATAGCCATGCACGTTTCTAACTTGAAAGTTGGTTATTTTATAATAGAAAGCAGATGCAATTTTTAAAGTCATATTGGCTTTCTCTTTCACATTTTTTAATATTAAGAAATAAAAGAAAAACAGGGATTGCGTCACGATTTTCAGTTTAGGGGTGTAAAGTCAAAATGAGTAGGGTGTAAGTGGAGTTTTGAATGGTTTCTATCGATTTTTCACCTCAAATATTTTAAAATTTGGGGGACAGTTGTTGAAAATTTGGCGGGTGACACCCCACAGGGGGTTCTGGCGGAATCACTTACTACAAATATACGTTGTTGCTTATAAAGAGAACAGACAGCATTCTTTTAAAGTTGCCAATAAATGGAACGCAAACTAAAACAGAACAATATGTTCGTAACTAACATTCGGGAGTTTTCGTAAATGATTTTATTTTTAAATATTCCTGATTTTCAATACTAGGTTTAGCTATCACCTAAATTGTTGGTAGTACAATATGCATCCAAAACTACAATATTCTCATTACTAAAAATATTAGAAATAACACGGATTTGAAAATGAGTTTTAGAAAATAAGTTCTGTCCTCAAATCAATGATATTTAACAGACTAACTAAAGCGTAAACTTGCTTAATCCGTTGCCACTTTTTTTTAAAAAAAATATCTTTTCCTCCCGGATTGTTTTTCAATTGCATGTTGACCATGATATCTCATTTGAACTTTTTATAAGAATTTGCTGAACTCTTTATTGAGTTCCTCGAAAATATGACCCAATCCTCGTAGTCCAGCAGGTAACGACGTAAATTTCAGAGTGGAAATGGGTAGATAGGTGGTTTCGAGCCGCGCAGTTGACTATCCTGACTGTTTCCGGGGCTTCCCTCATTTTCACCAGGCGAATGTCAGGATAGTACCTTTAGTAAGTCCCTTCCTCATCCTATAACTCATCCCGGTGTAAGCCATAGTTGCCAAAATGAACAAATTCAAATTAAAGATTTTAATTTGACGGAAACTTCAGTGTATATTTCACATTGCTTTTCCATTAATTTTCAGTTTATTTCTCCTTGTTGTGCAGTAGAATTACTTCTTAAGTGCCTTTTTCTTCCTCTTTATATTTCCTACGTCACTCAACTGCATCATTTAAAGTATAAATCTACCCAACACAATATAAAATACCTCCTGGGGATACCCCAGAAGCTTACACTTTTACCCGTGAGTCTCCTAGGAGTATAGTTTAATGCATTGTGATGGAACCCGTCGTTAATTTTGAAGTGCCTAATCGTCTTCTTACCATAACCCATATCTTGATGATTGAATTGGTATTAACGTCCTAAACGAGCTGCCGATATTCTAATGCCGAGACCTACAGTTTTTTGTAAGGTAGGCTCCAAATCACTCGGTTCACGAACCCTAGCAGCAATTGAACCCGCCACCACGCTGACAGAAAGCAATCGCATCAACCTCTCGGCCACCCCAAGCTTCCTATGCCTTGTTATCAGGGGTAGAAATATTTAAAACGCCATATCATAATAACTCTTAATTTAATTACTTATATTTTTTCCTTAATATAACACTGTCTTGTATTGTACAGTCAAGGAAATATATACTGCGGGAGTCTAGCAGATTTTTAGCCTAGTATTTAGAGGCTAGTATCTAATAGAGGCTAATACTAGAGTCTAGTATTTAGTTTCTATTTAAATTATTTTTATAGATTAGATAGGCACCCTTTAGACTAAGCCTGCCAAATCTGTTCCTCAGACATATCACAGCTAATCACAACTGAAGGTCTGGCCCAACATATAATTTAAATATAGAACTAAATGTTAGTTTCTATTCAACTCCCGTAGTACATACTTCCGTGACTGTACATTCTGTTTATAAACTCATTTTACGAAATTTAATAGTCGATATTCTGGGTATCCCAAGGTACCATAGAAGCCCACACAGGTACCCCTGGAAACTTATATGAATGATAGTTAAATACCGTACAATGTGATGAAACTCATGTTTCGTTTTTGAGTGACTCAACGTCTTCTTACCGTACACCATGCCTTGTTACCAGGGGTAAAACATCATATCTAGGGAACTGTTTAACTTATTCACTTCACATTTTCACTGAATGTAAAGCTGTATGTGCTGTACATTTTATCTATAAACGAGTCGCATGAACATCGATGGCCGATATTGTGGGTACCCCCACAGTACCCCAGAACCCCACATAGGAACCCCCTGGAAACACCGTAAGCAATGGTTTATTTTATTATATAGTGATTTGTAAGTAGTTTTTGGATTCCTTCCCGTTTTGTACCGAAACCCCAGAAACCCACTTTTCGTGGGGTCGCGATAGTTATTAAGGCATATCTCGATAACTACTTGAAATATCGTGTTTGGGTTTTCACGGATCGTCTCAGTTAAAACCTCTCTCTTATTTCTGCTTGAAAACTATTATATACGTATATACATAAATCAGAACAGCACGTACCCCTTAGTACCCCCAGAACTCCACTCCACACAAGTTACTTTTGAATTCACTGTGAACGATAGTTTTAAACTACTTGATTATTCTCATGGTTAGTTTTGGAGTAGCACATCATCTTATTGCCGTACCCCATGCCTTTTATCATGGGGTCAAATGTTTACCGCGCCTTATCTTGGTAACGGTTAAACTTATCTGCTTCGAATTTTCACTTAATGTATTGTTGTGTGATACTGTACATTTTCCCTATAACCGAATCGGATGAACTTCGATATCCGATTTTGGGCGTACCCCACAGTACCCCAGAACCCCACATAGGAACCCCCTGAAAACACCGTGAGCAATAGTTTATTATATTATATTGATATTTGTAAGTAGTTTTTGAATTCCTTAACTTTTTGTACCGAAACCCCACAAGTTCATTTTTCGTGGGGTCGCGATAGTTATTGAGGCATATCTCGATAACTACTTGAAATATCGTGTTCGGGTTTTCACTGAACGTCTCAGTTGAAGTCTCTCTTTGATTTCTGCTTGAAAAATTTGAGCTGTACGCTGAAATTAGAAGAGCGTGTACCCCTTGGTACCCCAGAACTCTACAAATTGACCCCTTGATTTTTGCAAAAATTTTCATTTGGGATACGGAATTATGGAGGATTATTACTTTTTTAAATTTTCTTCTCATTATATAAAATACCCAAGATCCCAAACCCTACCGATGAAACTAGTTCATCCACTCGTGACTGCAATATAATGTGTATTCGCAGTTCTTGAATTTAGAATAAATTTTATATACAGGGTGGCTCAATAAAATGTTAAAATGTATTACTGTCCGAAATGGTGGTGAATGACGGTAGCAATATTTACTATGATGGTTCCCCTACAGATGGTGTCAGTGTACAGTATCTTGTGATGCATAGATAACGCTGAAGTCACCATGCGATCAGGAGATCAGTGTACACACTGAAACCATGGCGCAAAATATGGTTGTCTTTCGAGCAGTGTAAGAGCATTTTAAAGTGGTATTGGACGTTAGGAAATATTCCTAATAGCATAGATGCTTGTATCAAGTATTCACGTGACTTGATTCTTGATTTTTATGTCAAGGTTGCTTTTCTATACTTACAGTAAACGTGCTGCAAACGTTGAAGTGCAAGGATAATACTTGTTAACTTGATGCAAAGTTCTGCAAACGTACCAACCATGATATTCCACACTTGTATCCTTGCAGCAAGTGTACCAGGACAAACTTGGTGCAAGTTCGTAAAGTGTCAACTAACACTTTCGTTTTATGTTTGTTTCAAGTTTAAACAGGCTTGCAAAGTGTCTTGTTAAGCTGTTTGTAAACTTACATAGTTGACGTATTGAACTGATTGCAAGCTTACTGTAAATAATAATAATAATAACAAGTCTCTCTCTACCTTGAACTGCTACAGGTGCTACCTTCCATTCGTACACCGTTCGGGAGTGGTCGAGTTTACACGCAACAGGATGGCACTCAATTGCATTACCACAAAGACGTGCCTTCTTTCGTCGATGGAAATTTACCTGTCCTTTCAGGTACCATTGAGCCCGTTCCCCGTTTCCAAGATTTAACGTCTCTAGACATTTAATACGTCTCAAGGTTATATTCTATCCTGGTTGGAAGGCCGGATGGAAGGAGACCATTGGGAAGACCGAGATGTCGTTGGGAGGACAATATTAGAAGAGATCTTCGAGAAGTAGGTGTTCGTGATGAAAACTGGCTTAATATTGTCCAGGATAGAATCCAATGACGAACGTTTGTTACTGCGACGATGAACTTCCGAGTTCCATAAGCCATAGAGTTAGTTAGTTAGACATTTAATCGTGGGGGGAGCCTAAAGACTGGATATCAAAGGAAACAAACAACACTAGTAAGACTTTGCTGAGAAATCGAAAACGCATGCGCAACAATACCAATGTAAACCTTGGGCTCACGGAGTAGTTTATCGTATTTAGAAGTGTCTGGACACTAATAGTCACCAATTTGAGCACATTTTTATAATTCTAACAGACTAATGTGATTTGTATTCGATCTTTTGATTTAAATACATTTTTGCTACTAACACTTTTAGTAAGTTTCCGTTCTTTCTTGAAGTGTGTGTGTTTATTTTATTGAACCACCCTGTACATATGGTATTGGTACCTTAATTTAATCTATTGTAATTACTTTTAATCTCGCCAATTGTATCCGTGTTATAATACTTAATACACTGTTGATACACTTATTACAGTATTTGATTTATCATATGTTATCGAAAAAACTGGTGTATTTTAAAATTGTATATGTTGATCTTGTGAGTCTATTGATACTGTATTTATTTCCATGTTATAAAATGGTTTTGTATTATTAAATGTCTTAATTTGATTTTCCCTTTTCCTTATGTTCTATAATATTTTTATTCGTTTATATCCAAATGGACTCGACACCCACATAGCACACGATATTCCACAATATTTAATATCGAATTAAGATAACTATTCCTAGTATATTTGTTTCTTAGAATACTAAAAACAAATTAACTAGATATTGAAGCTTTTGGGATATATTTAGGATATTCTCAGAGTATTGAGGAACAGCTAGGGTTACCAACCATGTGGTTTTGCAACCGAACAGTCTGATTTTTAGGGTAATTGTTCGGTGTTCAGTTATAAACCATGTAGTAAGTTTAGTTTCGCTTAATGGCTGTGGTGTATTTTTTTTTACTGAAATACAATTCTTTGTAAGGAAGTCTTACAATTATATTTTAGACTGAAAATATTTACTTCCGCTTTTTTTTTTTTTTATTTTATTCACAATTCACGCAGACGTATTAAATATTGAAAGGACAATAGATGTATCATGACGTATTAAAACGTAAATTACTAATTTGAAGCCAATACAAATTTATTTCTTTTTATTGTACTATTCAGCTATGTTTGGTATGCACCACATAATTTTCTATGCAAATTTCAGTGTGATATAGCTGGAGTAAGGTTGTCAATTCCTGATCATATCCTCCTTTTGCGTAACAGTACAACGCCAAAGGAGGACATGATTAGGCAATAGGCACTATAATATTTATTTGCAAGAAAAGAATGTAGGTCTGGACTTCACCTGAGTTTACTCTATAAATGGTGCTTTTGAATGATCATACGGGGCTTCATAGTCTAGTGGTTAGAGCGTTGGACTAATTTCCGCGTGGTGCCGGGTTCAATTCCCGGCTGGAGTCCCACTTTTCGGCGTCCACCCAGCGTCGTGAGGAAAACTGGAGAGTCACGCGAATAAAGACGTGACGACCACTAGGTCTGGTAAGCCCCTAATAGGACTGTTCGTGGCTATGTGGCGCGCAGCGTTGACCACACTGCCGTCACTCAGGTGGATGCAGTTCCACCAAGCGCGGATAGATGGCGTTAGGGCAGTCTCAGAACCTATCGGTCTGGATGCCTTTAGATTAAAACAAGATGAAGTTCGTATACACATGGGTTGAAGTCTGGTTTGTTTTGGGGATGAAGGGTTTCCAACTGCGAGCGTAAAAAAATCTACTTCTTGCAATGGTTAATAAAATGTTTCTATAAAGCAAATATTGTACACCAAAGTAAAAACACGCTTTCGGAAGATAATTTGTATTTATTGGTTAAATACTTGAAACTAAAATATGATGCAGTTCAGTTTGCAGTGTTGCCAACCTTGTATAAAGTTCCATTATTTCTTACATTGTAGTGCATTTTATTTATGGCCTTTAGGCATATAAGGCTTATACACAGATAAGTAAGGGGAAAGGATGCAGGAAGGTGTTGGCCAGGGCCGAAGTTCAAGGTACTATCCCGGAATTTGTCTGGTGTGACTGAGAGGAAAACCTCAGTCAGGATGGTCGGCCTCTGGGACTGAACCCACAACCTCCCGAAAGCTAAGCCAGCACTCTACCAGTGAGTCACGGCCGTTTGGCCTGTGAAGAACATAACTACATTCATTGTTGCAATCTTTGGATAATAGACGAATTGAAATGCATCTCGAACATCATGTACGTGGACATTACACAGTGTATGACCTTATACTTCAAAACTGGATTATGCAAGATCGAGAATTAAAGAAACACACATACATAGACGAAAAGAAAAAAACTTAGAGAGGTAAATATATGTGCAACATGTAAACACCCTTGGCACAGTGTTACAATTAACCAACATCCAGCTAATAACACCTAACTGCGTAAAACCAGTTGCTTCTCTCGGAAAATAAACAAATAAAACCAAAGATAAACAAACCAAGGCAGTGTGGAGGAAAAAAATAACTGGTTATTCTATCGTGACTTCTATGACCTATCTCCACGTATTCATTATCTGAAATTTGCACCAAATGCCTTGATACGTGTAAACAGCTCTGAATCATGCATATGTTAAATGCAAAGAGTTAAGTGCTTTTCTTCTTTTTTACCGTTTCAATGTTTTTTATTCCGATAAAGAAAGAAGAAAAAAAATCCTACATTTCTGATTTTAATTGGCCAGATATACACACAGTTATTTCTTTTATATTTCACATGTTCCAAAGAGAAGTGTCACTACTCAAAATAAACAATTTTTCGTTCTTCTTTGGCAAAGAAAATAAATAAAATAAAATAAAATAAAAATATCTCTATCTATATTGGTGGCCGGTAGATAGCAGAAGTATTACTTTTCAGTGTGACGGATTTTGTATAACACGTGTGAAGTAAAATGTTATTCCTTAACTCCTGTAAAATTATACTTATTTGAGTTGTGACTTTTTTTTTGCAAATACATTTTTTTTATTTAATAGTGTGAACACAGACTAGGCAAACTCTACGAGCGTCAGTAACTAATATGCTGACATTAAATTTATAATTTAGATGTTATTACATAAAAGTTAGACATAATAAATAGATTACAATTTATACACATCCAATTATTGAAAGTAAGGCTTGACAAAATTATAAAAGTATAGTCTATGTTGAACTTAAATATTTATGTCATTATTTTTGAAACATTAACAGCCAGACTGATTCCTCCCTTTGGAGGGGTGTCATCCCCCAAAATCTTGAGCACACCCCAACTTTCAAACGTTTACGTTTAAATTTTGATTCAGAAAGACGTGTAAAACTTTACTTACAAAATCCAAATATTGATCTTACACCACCACCCGCCCCAAACTGAAAGTCCTGTCGCCCCCCCTGCTTAGACGTTTATAATAATTACTTCAATTTTTACTCTTGCTAATATAATTTGAATTTGTAGTAATATTACTATTATTAAACTGTTTTTAATGTAAATAAAACACATTATTAATGTCACGAATTTACAGAAATATACTTTTTGTTATATTTATAAAACTGTTGTTAAGATTTCTACCTTTAGTAATGTTACTAAACTGTTACGGAGTCATCGTGTCTCATGCGATAGCTTGTTGGACTACGAATCAGGCGGTCCGGGCTCAAATCCCGGCCTGAGACTTATCTTCAGTGCTCTAATGCCTGGCGCTCTGACCTGCACTCATTCTCCTAACAAATTGAGTATTTTTTGGAAATAAAGGCAGTCGAGATTGTGACTGACCATCCCACCTCACTTTACGCCGTTATTCAAGAATATGTGGAGTGCAACCTTCACATCCCCCATTCGTCGTTCACGGCGAGTGCGCGTCGCACAGGGGGAGATAACTTTATTAAAGTTTTACAGGGATTATTAATGGTAGTCGGTCGTTTGTATTAGCTGGATAGTCCTAAGAAGCCAGTACTTACTAAAATATGAACCATCTTCACTACTTCGTCGACCTAAAGTTGTACTCTCAAAGGGACGCCATCCCTTAAACTTGAAACGTGTTTAGCTTCTAAACTCCAACATGTTCCACAAATATTAATATAAATGAAAAAAAAGAAGAAAAGCTGAGAATGTGAATCCGGTGATTTTCTAACATTCTTCCTTCTAAATTTACTGGAACTCTTCCTTCATAACCAATCAAAAATGAACAAATAATAATAATAATAAAAAGAAAATGACCTGAAGTCAAATACCAGTTTCTCTTTCGACCATGACATGACTACCATCTTCGTGAACTCTCTCTCTCGTCCCGAAATGATGCAAATTACACAAATCGTGAATCTTAAGAGAAATTTAGGTCTTACAAACATCTTCAGATTACGTCTTTTTTTTCTTTTTTTTTTTTTCAACTTCAAAGATTATTTTAATTATTTGTTTTAATTTACAAGTAGAGAAAAAAATGTTTAACTGCTTCATCATAATTTATTTTCATCCTAAACATATATAAGTTGTCTTGTTGGCGGAAGTTACATCATTAAATATGTTTCCTTAATAATTTCTTAAAAGTTCTTTCTTGTGCAAGATCATGCAGTGTGTGTCCTTATTTATATAATGCATAGTCTTACCACTTCAGGACATGGATTTCACAATTTAACAAAAAAAAAAGTTAGCGTTCCAAACGTTGTAATTCTACCCAAAAAAAATTCACGAAGGCTCCAGTCTATTGATAGCAATTCAGGCACATAAACATTCATTTTCATAAAATTGGTTTGCACCACTAACAACTGTGGTACTTACGGACAGAGAAACCATAAGGAAGCATTGGAAAAATGTTTTTTTTTTAATTTTTAAATGGTTGGCAACACTGACAACTACGACACCTGACCATGACGGTTACGACAGTTCTGAGATTGTTAAACCAAGACCTTCTCAACGACACCGCAACCATGTTTCTACACATTGTGGTTCATAACATATATATTTTAGACACAGGTTGGCAACACTAATAATGGGATTTTTGAGGACAGGACACCCACAACATATGTATATTATGTCGAATAATGTTTATGCTAAATTTGCATAGAGGGAGGAAAAAAATCACGTGTCAACAGTTTGGCAACAGCGCTGATTTTTCTCCCTCGAATAACTCTCAGAAATTAACTGTTGCCGATCCAAGTATAGTGTTTGGTACCTTTATGTTAGCTAGAACATAGCTAACGTGCCTTGTTTTTTTCATGTTCTTGAAACCAAGTTGCAAATTCCATCTACTAGATGTGGGAAAATGAGTACGTATATTTACTCTAGCTACATGCATAATTATTTTCGAATTTAGACTTGGATATCATGAGTTCGGATATCTGCGACCAAGATCACACCAATCTATGAATTTAGATATCTGAAATCCGCAGATCAGAAGTTAGGTATTCGGATTTTTACAGATGCTAAGATTCCGAGTCCGTTTGTCCAATTTCCATTCCTACTTTCCATATAGCCTGGAATGTTATGTAACCCAGCGAACACTACGGATGAGCTGGTTTTATAACCATACAGGAAATAACACTGAGCGTTACGTATTAGATTGTTCGATGTTACTTCAAATATCTGAAAAAAAGAAGAAGAAGAAGATATATGGCTTTGACTTTGGATTTGTTTATGTCTTAATCCAAGCATAATTTAATTAACGAGTTATTGAATATAATCAGAGACTCATACTGAATACAATTATTTACATAATAATTTAAAAGTATTATCAATAATTAAGGCAGTAAAGACCTATTCGGAAAGTCACTTAAACCGGAAGAAACAAAAGAAATCTTCAGAAAATAAAGCTTGGTTAATCGATTAACTTCCTTTTAGGTCCCTTGATGACAGAGCTATAGCTAAAGGGACCTTCTATTCCCGCTCATGGTGTCCGTCCGTGTCCAGAAATTAAATCTCAGGAACTACAAGGTGTAGAGAGATGCGCGAAATGTCGTTGGAAAGGTCTTGACTCCACTAGTTCAGAGCCTCTAGAACCGTCCTGATTGGTGCAGTGGTTCAGTGTTGCCAGCCAATTTTCTAAATAATCAATTTGTTTAAATTGCTTCCATTCAGTCAGACCCAGTTGCACCAAACTTAGCATACACTCAAGTACTGTGAGTTTTTGCGTACCAAAGCATTGCAGTTGTAAGTGTTGCCATCCTATTTTATAAAAAAAGTAATGCTTGTGTGGCTAAAAGGCTATCAAGGGACCGTAGTCTTTGCGACTGTTAGTAGAATCGCATAACTAACTTGTTTAGTTCGATTATTAATTATCCGGATGGTTGATTATTCAGTTTCCCATTATCGTGATAACGGTTCGTTTATTCATTATCAGAATAATTTATAGTGTTTGGAAAGTTTTGATGACTTATGATTATGGATAGAAAAAGGAAGCTTCTGTAGAAGGAAAAGGATTGCTGACAGAGAGACAGCAAGAAAGGATATAAGCTGAGAAAGAGATTTGATAAATATATGTTAATGAGGGAATACAAGAAACAAGGTGGTTGTGAAGAAAAAATAGTTAAGACGAAATGGAATTATTGAGTGAAGAATAAAGAAGTATTGACAACAATAAGAGAGGAAAAGAAAAGTGATGAAAGTAAAAATAAGAAAAAACACACATTGGTTAGAATACAGTAGAGTAATAGAAATGGTGTAGAGAGAAAGATTGAAGAGTATGATTCCAAAACTTGCTCAGTCCATGTTCGCGTTTATTGTAATTTGTTAGCGTATGCATTCGTACTGCAGACAGTCAGTCACTTTTACAATATAAAACTTGTTCTGTGACATGTAATAGATCTTGAATTTCTGTGTAATATTTTAGACTCACTCAGCTCTACAAGAAAGGCATTTCAAAGCTCGTTAAGTCCATAAGGTGGAATGAAACAGAAACAGAAACACTAGGATAACATGGCCCCTCCAAAAACGCCATGTGAGTGAGTCGCCAACTCTGACTACTGCGACTCTCCTACATGCAGTCATGCAACTACAGGCTATGGCGCGGGTGTGGATGCTACGGTTTCTATCTTGACGAAGACATTTACCGCGAATCGGTTTGTATGAAGAAATAAAAGAAGGTGAAACAAGGCGACAGGAAAGCGCGGGGAGAATTTTCTTTACAGTGGGGGAAAAACCAGAATATACATTGCTGTATATTTTGTAAAAAAACCCTGTCGGTTCTAACTAAATAGATTACCTGGTAAACCACGCATGCATAAAGGGTGGAAAAACCCAGGTAAAGTCTGTAATATTACTTTATCTGTTTCGCATCCGATTTTGCAGGTGTTGTATTAGCATGCATAACTCTTACTCACACACGCATACAGCGCGCATGTCTAAGTTTGACGACGATCCTTAATTCTGTTGGTCTGTCTGTAAGATAAATTGTACGTTTTTAATCTGATGAAGTTCCTCTTGGAGTACCTGAAAAGAGCTAACAATATCGTTTTTGTAATAGTTGTTTGAGAATTTAATTTGGTGTTTGGTACTATTTGATGTATTTTACCAGTAATCTGCATTCAGGTGCGTTATACATAAGAAATTGTTTTCCACTCTCATATTCCCATACACTCATTCTTTCGTTCCTTCCTTCATTCATTCATGTTTGCCTT
Source organism: Lepisma saccharinum (assembly GCA_022664845.1). Classification (NCBI taxonomy): domain Eukaryota; kingdom Metazoa; phylum Arthropoda; class Insecta; order Zygentoma; family Lepismatidae; genus Lepisma; species Lepisma saccharinum. Next base: position 74,971 of record JAGDQP010004764.1, read on the forward strand.
TCATGCATAGATATTGCTTAGTAGATGCCTCTATACACTTATACTTACATACCTTCATTTTTTTAATTTTTTAGTATATATATGTATAATTAGTAGTTGTTCCCTAAATGCAAGATTGTGGTGAAAGAGTGTTTATCTTTGTTTAGGCGGGTTTGTTTGTAAAATGTGCAACGGGCGTTTGTGTTTCATATGGTGCGCGGCGTCGTATGTGCCTAGCTGAATGATGAGTTGGTTTTGTGTACAGAGTTTGGTATAGTAGAATTTCTGAGTGGATTCAGATATACAATGGTTTATTGTTTGGATGCCTAGGTTGTTTTGTAGTGGTTCGAGTCTCGTGTATCGGGGACATTTGGTTATTAATTTTGTGACCCTATTTTGAAATTTCTGTAGTTTATTTATGTGCGTTTTGGCAGAGTACCCCCATGCTGGAGCTGCGTATAATAGGATGGGCTGAATTAGCATGTTATATAGTGTAGCCTTTGTCTGTAAATTTAAGTTATCACTAGTGAGTAATCCTTTTAGTTCTTCAAGTCTACCAGTTGCTTTGCCTATTTGTGTGTTAATGTGTTTTTCAAAAGTTAATTTTGGATCAAGGATTACTCCTAGGTATTTAGCATGAGTATTCCACTGAATGTTGTTATGGAATAATGTGTTAATGTCTGTAGGTTTGCGTTTTCTGCGTGTAAAGTTAATAGCTTCACTCTTGTTTACATTTACCTTGATTTTCCATTTTGAGAACCATTTTTCAAGTGCTTTAAGGTGTTTTTGTAAGTATTTAGCTGCTTGATTAGGTTGCCAGCTATTTGCATAGATACAAGTATCATCTGCAAATAAGGCAATGTTGGTATTTGTGCTTTTAGGAATATCGTTTATATATATGCTGAATAAAGTGGGTCCAAGGAGTGAGCCTTGGGGGACACCTGCTTTTATGCGTCTGGAGTTAGAGTTTTTGTTCTCAACTGATACATAAAAATTTCTGTTCGTTAAATATGATTTCAAAAGGCAGATCAAATTTTCGGGAAGTTTAATAGTTATTAATTTATATAGGAGGCCAGTGATCCATACTCTATCGAAAGCTTTTTCTACATCTAGAAATATACTACTGGTACTTTGATTTTTGTTGAATGCGTCTGTTATATGTTATGTAAGGCGTACTAATTGGTGTGTTGTGGAGTGTTTACCTCTGAATCTAAATTGTTCCTTAATAAGAATGTTTTTGGAGGTTAAGTGTTTGTTTATTGTCTTAAGTATAATAGATTCAGTAATTTTGGCCATTGTGTTTAGAAGACTTATTGGTCTGTAGTTCTGGGGGAACTTTGGGTCTTTACCAGGAAGGCATACGACTCTTGCAGATTTCCAACATTGTGGGAAGTGAGCCAGTTTTATTATGCAGTTGATTATCTGAGTTAAGTAGGCTATTGCTTCATCTGGGAGATTTTTCAATAAAATGTTTTGAATATTATCAGGCCCACTAGCTTTGAATGGTTTCAGTTTTTTAATGATTGCAACTATCTTCTTTTTCTTTATGCTTTTAGGTATTATATTATGTCCTCTATCAAAAAAGTCTGTAACTATTCTTTTGACGTTCCTATCGTGTAATGGATCTGCCGGTGTTGTATTAGGTTGGAATGATTTCTCAGTCCATTATTTTCAGCATTTAGAAGATGAGATCACTGCTCACATCGCTCTGAAATTCGTCTACTTACTGACTGTTCCGCTTCACATAATAACAGTGGCACCTTTCTAGGTGCACTATGTGGGCTCTATGACAAGGTTGAAAAATTAGAACACTTCTTACATGCCTGCTGATCGTGTTTTCCGCCGCGTAGATAAGCATCTACGTAAGAGAGAAGTTATAGTTCGTCCTAGGGAATATTATGAAATATTTAAGAAGCAAGACAGACCGGAAAATGAAAAAATAACAAAACAATTGCGAAGAATATGTGTAAGGATCCCACTTTTGTTAAAAATATCAGACCAGAAAGTGAGAACATTATGTGAAGAGATTGACAAGATATGTGTTTCAGTCCGAGCTGTTCTTTATTAAGAAGGGGGGAAAAAAATCTTAGTCGAACTTTTTCCATTCTCTCAGTTATATATTACCATCAAAAAGATTTTCATGGAGACATCCGCAGGTGTTGAAATTCTTATGAAGTATTTCGTTGTGCCGCTGATGTGAAGGTATTTTTACAAAAAAGTATTTACTTGTGTTCATCACACTAAGACGGAAAGTAACACAGTTCTATACCATGCAGATAAACCATCAGAATTGAGGTACATTTTTATTATGGGCTCACCTATTTGCTTCCATGAATTCGTTAATAACCAGTAGTATCTTTACTGAGAACTACCCCTCAAAGTGTGTGCATTGTTTATTATATACACTTAAGTATATCTTGAGCACAAAACAATATTACGTGTGTTAACACAATAATTTATCTTTTAGTTGCATTTAGTTTGCATGTAAAAACACTCTAAGTCCATGGACTGATTTGGTTTAGACAGAAAATTCCATTATTTGAGCCCTTATATTTCAAACAAATTTATTCAAAGATTTCTTACATGTTCTTAAAAATACTTGTAGGAAATGAAAGCGCACAGTAAAAAAATAATAATAATAAAGTGACTGCATATTATTTTTTGCTATTGCTCAAAATATTTGCAAATGGACTGAGCGAGTTTTTGAATCATATTCTTCAATTGTAGAGGAAAAATTGCAAAAGAAGATAGGATGAGGAAGAAGAAAATTGGAATGCTTGATGGTATTAGAAACGGACCAAGCTATAGTATGGTTGAAGAAGGAGGTGCAGAATCATGCATGATAAGTGTACAAAGTTCAGTTGTCTTAAGACAAAGACTGTATACTAATCGAGATAAACAGTAAAATCATTCGAATAATAGGATATCCAATACAACAGGTGACTTTATTAACAAAATATTAGACGATCCCAATACTGAAAGCCTCAAATAGGCAAATGAAGGTTATCACATCCAAAAGGGACTAAATGCACTTTTAGATGCAATTCATTTTCCGTAACAAAACCAAACAATGTGCCATTGTCGATATGGTGACTATCACGTTGTTAATTCTAATACGTATACTTTCTCGCTTGTTTTTCTAGGCTTCAGAAACAAGTGCTGTTAAGCTCTGTCTGTCCCTCTGTCGAAAATTTTCAACTCAGGAACTACGATGATTAGGAAGGTGTTGAAATGTCATTGGAAAGGTCACAAGAGTTCAAACCCGTATTCTAATCGCATAGGGCGAATCCCGAGATAGTGATGAAGTGGCAATTTTGAACTCACAACTAAAGGTTCTCTCCCAACAATCGGGGATCCGGGAACTGCTCATATATTTAGATAGAGAAGGGTCACGAAGGAATACTGGCAAAATCTGACGTTCCGACAGCAAAGGGTAAATCCAATATGGCCGCCCAAAGGTCATTCCAATCAACTTTTGCTTGCAACTTCGTACTCACTTCCCGTTGACAGATTGACTTAATATTTTGCAGACGTGTAATTCAAAATACAACACATTTGGTGGATCGAAATGTCTCGGAAGTCGCCATATTGAATCCAATATGGCCACCCAAAATGTAATTTTCTAAACGACTGATACTGTACTTTCATACCAAAATTCGTTTTTCTAGCACGAGTCGTTTAGTAAATGACAATTTTGGGTGGCCATATTGGATTCAATATGGCGACTTCCGAGACCTTTCGATCCACAAAATGTGTTGTATTTGGAATGCCAACAGTCTGCAAAATATTAAGTCAATCTGTCAACGGTGCGAAGTTGCTTCCAAAAGTTCATTGGAATGACCTTTGGGCGGCCATATTGAAATTACCCTTTGCTGTCGGAACAGCAGATTTTGCCAGAATTTCTTCGTGACCCTTTTCTATCTAAATATATGTGCAGTTCCCGGATCCCCGATTGTTGGGAGAGAACCTTTACTTGTCAGGAACTACTAGGGTTGTGGATGTGTTTGAGGTGTTGTTCGAAAGGTCTCGGAGGACTAGTTCAAACCAGTATAGATAATTCAGATAACAGGGGCGGATCCAGAGATACGAGGAGTGGGGTAATGTTCAACTCAGGAACCACTAAGCTTAGGAATTTCGTTCAGATGTCGTTGAAAAGTCTCGCCGCAATTTTTCCAATGAAACGTTGGTCATTCAAATAGAATACTCAATGATGAAGCCTGGCGATAACATTATATGCACAGTCTCCCGATTGGGCTAAGCACTTGTTTAATTTGATCTCAGCAGGGCTCCAAATTTTGTTACAAATCTACTTTTCTCACTTTTTTGTCTCACTGGTACTTTGTCTTTTAGAGGATGTCAACAGAAAAAAAAACAATAAAAAACCAAGAAGGAAGTGAGTCTTGTCCGAACTCATTGTAGAAAAAAAAGAGAGAGAGAATCTTCGCGTAAAAAAAACAAATACACGTTTGTTAGTATTATAACTCTTAAGAATGATGGAGTGAATAGTTGGTCTGGAGAGACGAAACAACCCAGGTGTTCAGGTGACGAGGCAGGATGAATTTCGTTTCTTTCTGTCAGATTGCATTATGGGAAGACAGTCTGTCTGGTATAGCATCCAATTATTCTGCAACGTCTCTCTCTCTCTCTCTCTCTCTCTCTCTATTTGTAAGTAAATGATAACACAAATAAAACATTCAAGTGTTGCTAACTCATATATTTTTTACTCCTTCAAAAATTCGCGGATGTTTTCCAACATTTCGTTAGCCTTGCATTAAATTCCGAGATGAATTTCTGATTGATAACTTCAAAGCAATGATTTAAATAAACCTGCCATTATTACTTCTCGTTCCTCCTTCTCCTGTTACCTTAATAAGTATTATTATTATTATTATTATTTAATGCGGCTTAAGACGTGCACGACTCGTGAGCTCAATCGATACGTTTCAATACTGAATAACAGTATCGAGACAAATCGATATAACGATATCCAAAACAATTAAAAGTTAACAGTGCTCTCGAGGATTTGGGAGACACCCCTCACTGGGGATCTGGCGGAATCACCGAATGTGAGTGAACCAAAAAACAGAGGGTCTATCTAGCGATTAACACTTTCTTTACAGCCTGTTTAATGTGTCTGAAATTCATCAATACAAGGATATTACTTACTAGTAGGTATTCATGTAAAAACTGATCAAAAATTGGGATCAGAAAAAAAATACGGTTTTAGGAAAAGGGCCTTAATTTAATGACTAGTCATATATACCGAAAAAAAATTGAATAACTTCATCTCCTGAATTTTATCGTAACTACTTTCATGAACTACCAGGTGTATGCATACGTTTTTGCCGGTTTTTGTGGTAAAGAAAACACGTAATTTTCAAGGGAAATTAATTTGGTTTTATTCAAAATATTGGCCATCGGCTTCTACACAATTCGCCCATCTTTCAGGTAATTGATGCATACCATGCCAGAAAAATTGCTTGTCTTTTGCGGCAAACCATTCGTCGAGCCATTTTCCAACGTCTTCGAAATTGCTGAAGTGCTGCTCTGCGAGCGCGTGCCCCATTGATGCGAAGAGGTGATAGTCAGATGGCGCCAGGTCTGGGGAGTACGGCGGGTGCGGAAGGATATCCCATCCAAGCGATTTCAAGGTGTCTTTCACTGATTTTGCTGTGTGAGACGGCGCATTGTCGTGTAACACAATCACTTTGCCATGTCTTCGGGCCCATTCCGGTCGTCTTTCGATCAATGCGTGATTTAAATTAATCATTTGTTGGCGATGGTGTTGTGCGTCGCGAAAAACTGCAACGTCCCCAACCTAATGATCCCAAAAGTGGATCACACAGACAAATAGGGTCGCCAGGAGCCTAGAGTACCCACGCAACGCATCTAACCTAACCTCTAGCTCCAAACATTTTCTACACCCCAGACGAGCGGCGCAGAAATGCCTTCCAGATTTAAGAATATCTGGGAAAGAGGATTCCAGATCCTTGTGATCGCTGTAAAAAAATTAATTTAGATCGAGGGAGGAAATACCGGTAAGGCGACACCTCCAATCGTTTAATTAGATCGTCAGTTCATATTCCGAAGTACCAGCTGGTTCAGATTAGCGACAGAATAAGAAAGAAGACGTAAATCTTTACTTGGGAAATAATCTCAAACGATGATACGCATAACGACTCATATGTGACTCATACTATGTCTTTACTCACTTCGAAGTCTACAGGGTGGCAAAAGACCATGTCTTACCTTTACCTTAGTAGGGCCCACACCTGTAGTCTGGAATCGCAATTCCTGAAATAAAGAGGAACGAACACAAGCGAATGACGGTCGCAGCTCAATCCAAACGTAGTGTCATAACGCAAAATGCAAATAATATTTATTCACACAAATCACATGCTGGAGTCACTTCATATGTCAACGCAGAAATAACCAGAAATTCAATATATAGGTCCTTTCCCAAGTTATCACCTCTCAGCTGGCGAAAGAATCCTACCACTGGTCTACGGATTTATGAACCGATCTAATCTAATTAAAATCACAGCACTTAAAACGATAGGTTTACCGAAACACGGGAATAATGAGTATCAATTGCTGTCAACTTCACGTAACGATTTGTAGCTAATTTCCAATAGATATCAAAACAAACATTAAATAACTCACTGCACATTATAAATATTCCTAAACACTGTAAGAGGATTATCAACTAATGCCGTAGATCGTACCTGGTTAACTGAGAGGTTTCTATACTACGTTGACGGAACATAAACACAAGATATTTTCGAAGAAATATAAAAATTTCAGAATTTCAATTTATTACTCTGAATGTACATATTTCACGCTTTCGTCTATGATAATATCATAAGAGTGGGAACAGAATTACTGTCGAGGTGTAGGAACAAACAAATTTGAATCTCTGGTATACATTGAATTAAGCAGAACTGAAAGTTGCGTAGTCACATATAAATGTCCATAATTTCTATAATAATTAATAAATTTCGTTGATATTTTCACAAATTATTCCCGAAATATTGTTATATAATTTAGAAAAGTTTTGTTACAGAATTACTAACACGAAAGAAGTTCTAGTCCAAAATACATCGTATAGAAAGAATCACTTTAACGCTATTAATTGTGTGACGTCATTACAGATGATTACTACCTTATACAAAAGACGTTCTGAACAAATCTTGAAAATACAAAATAATATTATAAAATATGTCTTTTTTTATCGGAAGTGGCTGGAGTTGAAACCAAAATTATCGAACCATGTTGAATAATATAAAATTTACTGTTAACATCAAAACGGTACGCAAAAATAGTCGAGCAGATATGTTGCTAATTTGATCAAGTAAGGAAAATATGCGGTAGCTGTCAAACATGACTAACCGGGAATTTCGAATGGATTTGGAAAACTGGAGACGAGAAATTGGCATATGATTATTAAAATCCAACGAACCGATACTTGTAATGTAAGAATTCGGTCAATAGCGGCCCCATACTGAAATTTAGAACATACTATACATTTTGATAAATAACCTCAAAACAAAATAATATATAATTTTAATGAAGTGAAAATTCCGAAACAATGTCGCTGAAAAAGTCCTGATAGCACTAGTATCGGTTTTATTCTTCTTAATACGATTTAATATATTGCATCGGAATAGACGAAATCAGTCGAAATCGAAAATTATGCGAAATTTAGTGTTTATATCTAGGCTTAGGTAGACAGGGCTTAGGAAGTACAGATGACGGAAAGCCCAGACATCCACTCGTCTCGTTTTAAAAATTGGAACTGAACTAACATGGCGTGGGAGAG
>JAGDQP010004765.1:0-12757 GCA_022664845.1 Lepisma saccharinum
TAAGTTACAGAGTAGGAGATAAACGAGGTTGGAAGATATGCAACTGCCGGAGTGTCGGAAAAAGTACGTTTTGTGAGTGACAGGATGTACGAAGGAAAGACTGGGATCAAAAATAGAATAGGTTTTGCAGCGGGGTCTATTCCACCTGCCAAGTTTGAGGGAGGGGCAGGATTGGTCCAGTTCTGGTGAGAATCGTGCTGAGATTCGGAGGTCTGCGGTAGACAATTTTGGGGCACGACGGGAAAACTCTTTCAGTTTCAGGTGACGCAGTGAGTACAGGGTATGCAAGTTTGAGGAAGAGCTTTTGGAGGACCTAAAGGCTGGGGTGGTACTGGGTGAGTAGACTGCGAGCGGAGGAAGGAGTTACGTGGGAAACACTGGACAGCAAGAGCGTATGGAAGAGAGCGTTTGGTATGGTATGGGTGGGAGCTGTTGATATGGAGATACTGCATACTGTTGGTAGGTTTGATGTGAATGCCTGTCTCAAGTCGATTGTTCTTGAGCCAGACATTCACATCAAGGAAATTTATGTGTTCCCTCGAGAAGGACCAGGTGAACTTGACGAGGAGTGTGCAGTTGAGGTTTTGCAGAAATGTTTCCAGGGACTCTTGTCCGTGGTTCCAGATCAAGAAAATATCGTCGATATAGCAAAGCCAGGTGAAAGGTTTGAGAGGTGTGGAGTTAAGGTATTGGATCTCCTAGCGACCCATGAAAAGGTTGGCGTAGGAAGGGATCATACGAGTGCCCATGGCTGTGTCTTTGAGTTGCAGGAAATTGTGGTTCTCAAAGGTGAAGTTGTTCATGGTGAGGACAAACTGGGCTAGCTGAAGCAGAAATGGTGTATTAAGTTTACGAGGACTGGGCAGTGTGTCGAAGTGCTCAAGGGCAGGAGGCCATGGGTGTGAGGAATGTTGGTATACAGTGACGTCACGTCGACTGTAACTAAGATGGTGTCAGGTGGAAGAGGATTAGAGATGGAATGTATTGTGAAGAGGAAGTGGTTGGTGTCCTTGATGTAGGAAGTGACAGCCTGGACAAACGGTTAGAGATGGTGGTCATGGAAGGCGGAGATTCGTGGAGACACGATCAGATAATTTGTTTCAGTATCGTCATTTATTAACTCCGCTCTTAGCAAGTGTAATTACAGAAAATTAAGTATTGATGGTGGAAAAAATCCAAGCGAGAATCAAAGAACTAAAAACCTCATACACCTAGACAAAAAGCAGCAGCTACAAAACACATTCTGCGATATATTAAAATAATAACCACCACAATAATATTCATATCAAAACGAAACAATACAATCAAATAATATCTTAAAAGAAAATTTCCTAATTACACCTTTTCAGTGAATGTGATGTGAATATACTGTACTTCGAACATTAAGAAAAATACTGTTTAACTTAAAATATCAATTGAAATTACGGTCCTCTCTATTTATACGCTATTTCAACATGTCATCCCAAGTCTAGCTGAATAGTTTAAATTACACTATAAGGAACAAGCAGTCAGTTTTCTAAACATTTTTCGATTAATACAAGTTAATATACACTAGATTTTGCACTGGTATTCCGACATTCGGAGAACCTGCAGAATATCTATACCCAACCCGACCCGATCCTCTGCGTTCTTCTCAGCTCAGGCCGATAATATAAGTATGCAACTGGACCCTGCCCGTCCGGCTCATTCTTATAAATGTCCAACCCGGAAGTATAAGAGTCTGATTCCGGGCCAGCCAGGAAGTATAAATGCCAAGCAGAAGCATATGTGCCCAATCCGGGCCGGCCTGACAGTATTTGTATTTGGTCCGACCCGAGCCGATTTTCTTCGAACGGTTCTGATTTGAAGAGACCTATTTATTTTAAGAAAAACTATTTATTGTACATATTGTCATGTGACTATCACGATCATATTTTGTTAGTAATTTACGCTGCTCTTGTTGGAAAATTCTTAAACGGTTACATTAGTGGCGATTTTTAGGGGCTTATAACTCGACAAAAGTTATAAAAAGACTTACCTCTACCAATGTTGGCAGTGCTTTCCCAAGCTCCTGGCATACATAAGCCAGAGCTTCATTCTTTTCCTTTTCAAAAAGTAATGGAACAATTACCTCTTGGTAAGTACCAAGGAATTCAATATCTGACGTCGAGAAAAGCGCAAATGGAAAATCCTGTAATTAAAGTGTACTAGTTGTACTAAAGGACATACAAGAAGCCGTAACAATAATGAATTCTATGTGTAATAATATAACTAAAGACTAGAAGCTAAAGCAAAATCAAGCACAAAAAATGCAAACAAGACAGGAAAATAAAAACTAAAGGCATCTTGATACTATCAAATGCAGGACCTCAATCATAATATTTTAGGTTAATAGCATATATTTCCAGAAGGAAATTACCTTTCTTTCTTTTTAAAGTTAGTTACCTCCCAAAAGAATAACTCCTACGTGCAGGTTAATTGGCTTACTTTCTTCTAAACCATACGGTGTCATGTACCATGTGGTTTTGGCTTTTACTGGTACTTTTCTTTTCTATGATATATGATCATAATTCATTTTAGTTTTCTGTTCAAAACTGGTTTCAAGAAAAATAAATACACATTTCGCATTTTACAAGAGTGTGCTCACGACTACCTTAGTGTCAAACTGAGTAAAATGTAGTGTTCATGTTTCTTAAATGACTTACACATTTCTGATGTCAAATTACCGCTAACGGTAAGTACTTTCCTTGCTATTTGTATATTAGACACAACATGAACACCAAATACTCCAGATGCCTTGAAAGCGGATCTGTTGCTCTTAAACTCTTAAATTTTTAAAAAGCAAAAACAGGGATAGTGAAGAAAATGGACAACTGGGTACCCCAAGACCTGAAGGGTTATCACAAATAGCAGCGGGTTGTCATCTCCAATAACCTGTTGGTTCATCACCACAATAAGCCCCTGCTCGATCGTATTGTGACGTGTGAGAAGCTGATCCTATACGACAATGGTAAGCGAAGTGGGTAAAGATTGGGCTTTGGTGAAACCCTCAAATACTTTCCAAAACCAAAGCTGACGCTTAATGAAGTTCTTGCCTCCTAGTGAAACCATTATTGCTGTCACGTACTGTTCTGACATTAACAAAACATACTGCCAATTGTGTAGAAAGTAGCAGTAACTGTCAACAGAAAGGGTTCTCTGCTCTTAACATACAACGATAAACCCAAACGTGACAAAGGACTTAGCATCAACGGACTACCATACGTATATGCATGTAAGTCACTTCCTGAAAGACAATGTCATCAAACAAATTAGAGTTGTGATTCTACTCACAATCGCAAAAGCTCCGGTCCCTTGTTAGCATTTTAGCCACGCAAGCAATAATGTTTATAAAACAGGCCGGCCACACTGACAACTTCATTGCTTAGGTTCTGGAAAATCCACAGTACTTGTGTTAAATAATGGTTATGCCAAGTTTGACGCAGCTAGGTGTAGCTGAATGGAAACAATTTGAATAATTTATTATTTTTTTAAAGTGCTGGCAACACTGAACTACTACACCAATAAAGAATGTTTCGGCTCTGCTTATATATGATGCCCTTCCCCATAGAGAAACGCTTAATTTCAACTATTAGGGAATTTAGATGTAAGTAGCCGGGAGCAATCCCCCCCACCTTCCAAAGAAACTTACCTCTGCATATACACACAACTGCTAATATATTTCGTCTTTCCCGTTAGAGAAACGCTTATTATCAATAGCAAATTTTCCTCTAAGTGTACGGGGAAGGGGTCCCCTACCGCCCCCCCCCCTCCGAAAACTTTCCTTTGTTCCTGCACGTACACTTTGACTACTTTTTGAACGACACCTCATGCATGTCTCTACACCTTATGGTTCTAGACATATATTTTTGACATACGCTGGCAACACCGACAATGGGGCTCCTGGAAGCGGGAACACGCACAGTATTTTTCTGTTCAGTCAAATAATGTTTATGTCAAGTTTAGTGCTGCTACGACTAAAATAACGGAAGCAATATAAAAAAAAAAAATATAGAAAATAGACTGGCAACATTGGTAATAGAGTTTGGCAACATAGACCCTCTCCGTGATTTTATATTGTGTCGAATAATTATTCCAAGTTTGGCGCAGCTGGGATAACTCAATGGAAGCAATTTGAACAACTGATATATACCACTACAGTCAATAAGTTCGTGGACTGGACGCAGTGTGGCGCTAGTTGTGTACTACAGCTAAGACACGTCCTGGAGAAATCAGTGGAAGTTCGTCTCTCGACCCACCAAGAGGCAGGTGTGTGCATGGTGTAAACAGACGTGCTGTCTCTGTTGTGAAAGGAGTTGAATGCGCCGCGGCGGACTTGGAGAATGTCGCAGTTTGAGCAACGGGAAGACATCAAGTTCTGCCAAAAACTATGGCAAATCCGCAACAGAAACGTTGCATATGATCGGAAAAGTGTACGGTGATAACGTCCTGGGCCGCAGTGCTGTGTTTAAGTGGCACCAACGTTTTGCGGAGGGGAGAAACAGTTTAGAGGATGATGAACGTACTAATCGGCCAACAACAGTTCGAACTGAACGCAAGATCGAAGAAGCTGCAATGGTGGTGCGCGCCAACCGTTCCCAGTCGGTAGACGACATCGCAACAAGAGTACGGATCAGCCATGGTACGTGTCACAAAATTCTGACGGATGTCTTAAACATGTTGCGTGTAACCCAGCACATTGTGCCACGCATTCTGACACAAGACCAACGTGAAGAGCGGATGACCATTTGCGGTGACCTGATCAGTAGTGCTGACGCTGATGGAACGTTCCTGAACCGGATAATAACAAAAGATGAAACACGGTGTTTCCTGTACGATCCACACCTAACGAGACAAGTAGCCACCTGGAAATCGCCATCATCTCCAAAACGCAAAAACCCGATACGAGACCGGCCACAAGGGAAAGTGATGCTTGAACTGTTTTTCGACTCGCAGGACATTGTCCACAAGGAATTCATCCCACAAGGAGCAACTGTCAACAAGACTCGCTGCTATAAGGAGATCCTTCGCAGCCTACGCGAGTCAATACGTCGCACAGTGTGCGATTTCGCTAATCTAGTGGGACAAAAGTAAAAAAAAGCAACTTGCAAGATGTGTACGGAAAACTGGTTAGAATTGAAGCTGATGAAATATAGAAGCCAGTGACAAAATAGTACACGTCTAGCCGCTACGCATCTCTGTCTATAAGCCCGCACAAACAGGTGTCTGCGTGTTTAGTGTAAGTGAGCGCTCGAGCATGCGTGAACCATTTGCAAGTTAGGTGGGGGAAAAGTTCGTGTTGTTTACATACCTGTGCAAAGTATATGTGATCTAATCTCCATGGTACGTATCTCACATTTTGTGTAGTTAAACAGACCATGGAACCTTTGATACTTTGTAAATAATATCACAGAAGAACCACATAAAAACTTCCAGCACTGTAAATTCCAGGTTTAGTATGAGTTTGTATGCAATTGTTTGTTTTCTATCGTGATCTGACATTCCTATAGACATGTGTAAAATGAATTGCAAGTGCAACTATTTGTGTTTGTGAATGGTGTGTCAAGTTTTGCAAGTATGGTCATGATAGTGTCAAAAAGAGAATTATATGAAATATTAAAAAAAATGATACTGAATCGCGCTCATCGTCCACTACACCGGAACAGCGCCTGGAAACCATATTTGAGCTTCATATGTGTTCATCGATTATGTTAAAAGAACTGAACCGGGTATCGCATTCATTTATCACAGGGTTCAATCACAGATGGAAAACTTGTCATCGCAATACAAGTGTGTTCCTGAAGAAATATGAACACTGGTTGGATACAATAATCACAATCAATAATCTTGATGTACCAGCTACAAGTGCTAGTGGGAGTGATAAAAAAGTTGGGCGACCACAGAAAACTTTTAGCTGGAATGCACCGAAAACAAAAAGGTGAAAAGTGCAATCACTTCTGACAGAGCCACACGGCATGTATGTGGATTCGACCACAAGAGATGCCGCTAGTGTTCTGCAACAGTTAACGAGAAGTCCAAAAAGTACCACAAAGATTTAAAAAGCCATAAAAAACATTAGCTAGTCTTTAGACATTATGGCTAGACATTAGCCATAAAAGACACCAACTACCTTAGTTTTCGCCTGAAGAAGCACTGTCTTTAATAATGTTTAGGCACCTGAGCTGTCGAAAAATACAAATTGATGAGAATATCAGCTTTAAGAAAAGGCTTTAAAATCTATCCCTCGTGACACAAAATAAAGGAAGCTAAAAAAAAAAAAAATGTGTTATCCAACTACAGATACTTGTACATTTAGTGAATCTGTACCAGAAGTCCGATTACAATCCATAGTAGATTTAACATTAAAACGGCTTTGTGTTGTGCAAGAAGTATTAAAGAGCATTGTTAACGAAGGTAAACGACGCTGAACAAGTTAACAATGATTATTAAATGGGGAGTCGATGGCAGTGGTGGACAAAGCAGATATAAACAAAAAGCAAATGCATATGATTTTGACGACATACATGTTTTGACCACTTCAATGGTACCATTAGAATTATGTGGTTTCGATGACGCGAATACAAAGACTGTGGTATGGTGAAACCCTCATCCGTCTTCCACCTTATATTGCAGGCCTGTAAGATTTAGGTTCGTGAAGGAAAACGACGAATCCGTATTAGAAGAATTCGAAAATGTTAAGAGTCAAATTACGTCTCTTTTGCCAACCTTAGATGGTTGATGGTAAAATATGTAATATTTTAGCTTCGAGTAAAGCGTTCCAAAAGTGCAACATCTGCCAAGCAACATCCAAGGACATGAATTGTTTAGAGGAGATTCGAAGCCGGAAGAGTGACGTATTCTTGGGCTTGTCAACATTACATGCGCAAATCCGATTCATGGAATTTGTGCTACATATTGGCCACAGATTAGATATTAAAAATGGCAATGTCGCGTGCCTGATGACAAGCAGAGTGTCGCGGACAGAAAGAAATTCATCATTGACAGCTTTCGGTCTGAAACTGGATTGTTATTACACACACCAAAACAAGGAGGAGATAATACCAATGATGATAATAGTACAAGACGATTTTTTAAGTATCCTGCTGTCACTTCTAACATAACGGGTGTTGATCAATCTTTAATTGAACGGTTTTATGTTATACTCCCTACTATGACATGTGGATACGACATCAACATCTTTGCTTTCAAGGACTATGGCAACGAAACTGGGAACTTGTATGTTTCTCTGTATAAATGGTATCCAATGCCCGTAACAATCCATAAGATCTTAATTCATGGCCCAGAAGTCATACAGCTTTTTGGACAGATGTCCGAAGAGGCGCAAGAGATTCGCCACAAAGATCTCAGAAACTTTCGATTGCAAAGCATAAGAAAACCGCCGAGAATCACAGGAAATGAAGACCTGTTTCATAGTCTTCCAATTAACTCAGATCGAGTGATCACGTCATTACGACTCCGCGAGCATTCCAGAGCAGCAGCCATTCGCCCTGCAGTTTTCAAATTGATCCAGCCACCAGATATTCAAGACACAAGCGATGAAGACATACATTCATTTTCTGACACTTCTGATGATACTGAGTGGTGATATAGTATGTCCTATGTAACATATATTTTGTTTCATTTTCTGACAGTTGATGATACTGTGTACTAAACTCGTATGCACTATGCAGAAGAATTTTTTATTATTATTATTATTCTCGTGTTCTGACAGTTCTGTTGATATTGAGTGGCAATATCACATTCCTATGTAACACAAAATTCTTTTCCTCATTTCCTGAAAGTTCTAATGATACCGAGTACTAAAGTCATATGTACTATGTACAACAATATGTTCTTTTGTTATTCTCATGTTCTGACAGTTCTGATGATACTCAGCTGTAATATCATGTTTACTGTTACGTAATCTTTTTTCTTCTCATTTTCTGACAGTTCTGCTGATGTTCAATACTAGTATCATTTGTACTGTATCAAATAATAGGGTAAAGATTGATATAATCGTGACAGTTTCTCTTTTTTCTTCTAGTCAACACTTGTGTTTTTACCTGGGGTCATTTTCCTCACTTACTGGCAGGATCTTTACGGAACACGTACGAACGACAACCAGCTTCTCGCGCGCGAGGTTATATCCTGACCGAATAATGCAAAACTTTACCCTATGTTTTTTGTTCTTGTCAACATCTTTCTCCCTTCGGTCACCCACTTTTGCTTATCATTATGACTTTTCATTCTTTATTTAATTTTGTCCCGCTACATTCGCGAAATCGTACACTCTGCGTCGTACGCGTCCTGAACTTTGGCGCAGGAAGAACTGGATGCTGCTACACGACAACGCTCCTGCACATCGCTGTCCTTGTCCAGGAGGAGCTGGCAAGGCAGCAGATCACCGTTTTGCCACATCTTCCATACTCACCTGATCTCGCACCATGCGATTTCGATCTCTCTCCCCGCTTGAAAGCTAAGTTACGTGGACGTCGCTTTCATTCTCCCGAGATCATCACTGCCACAAAGGATGCCCTATGAGAGATGTCTGCTAACGCCAACATTTTTCAAACATGTTTTCAACGGCTCTACGAACGTTGGCAGACGTGTATCGCTGCCAACGGTGACTATTTTGAAGGTCAGTGTGGATCTGTGTAAGTGTCTGTGAGCGTGTGGACGTTTACGCCGAGCACAGCAACCAGGACAAGATCTGGGTTCTACTGGTTGCCTATATTTTAGGTGCCAGTCCACGAATTTATCTACTGTACTGGTATATATACGAGGGGCGTTCCATATTGATTTACACTTTATTTTTTATACACTTATAAGAACCTTTATGCCTCGGCAGATACATCCACTTTCTCAACAAAGTCTCCATTAAGAACTACACACTTGCGCCACCGATGTGACGACTTCTGTATGCCCTCTGCGAACCACTTTTTCGGAGTCTGTCGCACCCACGTCCGGACAGCGTTTTGCAGTTCCTGGAAGTCGGCGATCAGAAGAGGCCAAGTCAGGAGAATAAGGTAGGTGTGGCAGCACCTGGAACCCCAGCTCATTAATAGCAGTCGTGGTTGCCCGACTCGTGTGGGGACGAGCGTTGTCGTGTTGCAGGATCACACCTTTCGCCCATTTTCCTGGTCGTTTCCTCTGAATTGCACAGCGCAAGCTCCGAAGCGTTGTCACGTATGACTCGCTGTTAATGGTGGTACCGGGTTCCAGCCAGTCAATGGGTATGATTCCATCCTTGTCCCAGAAGACTGTTGCCATGCGTTTGCCTACGGAGGGCTGGGTACGGAACTTCTTTGGCGTAGGGCTGCCTTGATGCTTCCACTGCATTGATTGGGCTTTGGTCTCTGGCTCATGGTAGTGCAGCCAAGTCTCGTCGCCAGTAACGAGTTTGGACATCAAGCCTTCTGGATCCTGGCTGTAGCGTTGCAGAAGATCACTGCTGGTGATATATATATATATATTAGTAAGTGGGCTGGTTACTCCATTCCAAAACTCAGCGCAGAAAGTTTGGTTAAAAAAGCACTATTTATTTCCTAACAATCTGATACTTAAACAAGGATGTATTTATCGTTAAATTAACAGAAATAATTCTGGGTTGTCTAAATTCTCCAATCCACTCCTTACATACCTACCTGTGCAAATATCATTGAAAAAGCAAATTACATAATTTTCAAAATTACTATATTTCAAAAATAATAAACACTTTTATGAACAAAAATTGAATGAGTTTTTTCAAAGAGTTATTCCGAAATGGAACATAAAAATTAAAAGCATAAGATATGACTTCACCAAATTAACTGGTAATTCGGTGTTACTGTGATATATCCAATCTCTGCTAATCATTGTTGTGTTCTATTTTTCAACTTAAATGTTTGAAACATAATATTGTGTATGTCATTAGTGATTAAAATAATTACCTTTTCTCGTATATAATGAATATTTCTTAATAAGTCACGTAGGTAAAGTTACTTCGAAATAACAACCATGGCGTTCATATTCTTCTGTTACAAAAATTCTTATTGTCGTCTGTACCTGGACGTATCACATAATTCGCAAGATACAATATTTACTCATCTATTGAGTTCTGATACAATCCTACATTCTATATTACAATGGAGTTTCGTGTAAGGTCATTATAACCATGACTATCCAAAATAGTGCACAGCGTATGCTACTACATCTTATCATGTCGAAACTTTATCACTTTCTCTAACACGAATATTTATATTACAATCAACAATGTCTAAAAAACAAATAGCATAAATAACAAAATAACTAAAGATCCTTCGTCTTGTTAACTTCCAGATTCTCTCATTTTTGTACACAAAACCACATCTGAATTCTTACTGTAACAACCTCGTCTTATTCTCACCGCTGGATTAGAAAAGCAAATGAACACGCAACTGAATTTGGTTTCCTAACTTAAACGAAACCGAACAACGGGACAGCTTGTATTCTTTTTTCTCTTTTGAGTCCTAATTTATTCCATAGCCTTGTTTTATCCGTGAAAAGGGTACGTCAAATACTTGAAGGCTGCGAATAAAACAGCGGATTTTTTAGGGTAATTTAAGATAAGCATAAGCAATACACGAGGTCTCTATGCAATCTCATAGTTCTTATCTCGTAACCTGATTAATTCGCACAACTCAAATATCAGAATCAATATACACGTGACATACGAAAAGGCACTGGGGATTCACCGGTGTTGGTACAACTACTCTCACAAACACATGTACTCTCCAGAAATAAAAATACATTACTATGTTTTTCTAAACAGAAAGCCTACCTCAATCCGTATGTCAACACCAATCCAGTAAGAAATAAAATATCCAAGGTAAGAGTTCATATAACCTTTGACATCTAATCCTTTCGAGCACTTCTCAATCGCACCTAGGAGTTTCTTAATCAACTCTGAAAAGATTAAACAAAATGAGATGTGATACACTTCAAATTAAACATAGTTTGTGTGTTAAAGGCATTTGTTTAATTTCTATTAGATAAATAAAAAAAGAATCTTGGCAGAACTGATACGAACGAAAGTGATGGTATGATTCGTAAGAATCAATGTATAATCTGAAAGTATATTTGTCTCCTCATAACACACATTAAGAATTGAAAATCTTTCCAGAAGTCTCTCATTGCTTAAAAATTTTGGAGAATAAAAGACTTCCAGAAAAAAAAAAAGAACGTCACGAACGATAAAAGAAAGAGCGAACCATTACTGAACATTGAGATCACAAAAGAAGAAACAATAACAATAAAGGAGGAGGAGGAAGAGAATAATACATCGGTATTGTTTATTTTTCTTTAGCAATATGCTTCGAAATTGTATTTAGTAAACCAAGCTTAATGTAGATTAGGGTTGACTGGCTGCCTTTGAGGTTCCTATCTAAAATTGCTTTCAAAATAATGCTGCTTGATAACTGCACGCTCCTAAAAAATAGTTTTAGATTCACACCATATGAAAAACCGTTCTGACACTTGGAATGTAGTTCTCAGATTGCAAGGATATAGACTTTGATGTCTTAATTGTAGCTACTCACAAGATGTCAAGAACCTTACATATATAGAATGCTTGTATCGTCTGGAAGTCTGTTTTATAATTATGCGCTATGAATATCATGATGCTCCATGCACTTATTTGCTATGCACAATAAATTAAATAAATAAGAATTCATTACACCTCCCGCCACATAACAAGCTGATATTGAATCATTTTGTAGTCTTCGGTATCTTGCCACATAAATCAGACGTATCATTTAAAAAGTTGCATATGGATTAAGGAGCACTACTTTAAGATTGATATAACTGTTCCTGTTTCAGCTTGTCTAAATCTTCGCATTGCAAAAGCCTTATTGTTAAGTATGCAAGCACAAGACTACAATCTCAAAATAAAAGAATAACACAACTAGGTCGACAAAGAATAGCGTTATTTTCTTATCCTAACATAATAAAATAATAACAAATCACAGCCATATTTAATCCACTGCTGGATGAGGCCTCTCCCCGGACGGAGGAGATTGGTCTACTGCTCCCACGCTGATAAGATTGGAGACGTAATAAGGATGGATAATAAGAATAGATGGAGACGTAATAAGGATGGGACAAGTTTTACATCAAGCGCTGTTACATTTGTGGCCGGGAACTGAAGGCAAATGGGACGATGGGTTAGTGTGGACCAGGATGTTTCTAATTGGGAGGATGCTGAAAAACTCTCGCCTGGATGGTACAGGGGTCAGATTGGAGTATATGGAAGTGAGAATGCAGAATTTGTTTGAACTTGGTAAGTAAAACTTGTCCCATCCTTATTACGTCTCCATCTATCTCTATCAACACAGCCAATGACCACTTCACTCTACATCCCAAAGGAACCTTCAAACCTCAAACGTCACTAACCTGCACACTCTGCCCGGCATACTATGTGGGGGAAACAGGTGGTCCTTTGAATCCTCATATGAATAATCACCGCTACTTTTTCGTCACCAACACATTATTCGCCAGTGTCTACACACACGCAATTGCACAACAATGACTTCGATGACAATTTCCGTATAGCTGTTATTCATACCCTATCCCCCACTATCGACACATCCAAACGTCGTCTCTGGGGAGGAGCTATCATTCAGGGCTTGAGTGCTAAACTTAAACCTGGTTTAAACCTGCAGTAACGTTTTTCTTTTTTCTCTCCTCGTCTACATCCATACTTTCCCTTCACCCATGCCCATCC
>JAGDQP010004765.1:13660-31276 GCA_022664845.1 Lepisma saccharinum
TATACATATAATAAATCACAGCCATATTCAATCCACTACTGGATGAGGCCTCTCCCCGGAGGAAGGAGTTGGTCTACTGCTCCCACGCTGACCAGATGGGTTGGGAGAGGTGAGCCGAAGCTTTCTCAAAATAACTTTTCTACACATCGACAATTTTAGTCGGATCAGCCTGAAGATCTCCATGTTCATTTCTAATCATTCTTAACCTCGGCTGGTAACCTTTCCTTAAGGAGTTTACCCCTTTGTATAGATCTTGTATGTTATTTGCCTTTCCATTTTCCTCTATCTCCTGAATCTTCTGCGTCAGATATTCTCGCTTTTTGTTTCTGAACCCTAGTGTGGCATTTCGTTTCGCGTTACTGTAGTGGTTGGTATTGGCTTCGCTTTTATTACTTAGCCATCGTTGTCTTGCTTGTTTTCGTTCATCATAAAGGTTAAGGCATTCATCATCAAACCAAGGTTTGTTTTTCTGATGTTTCTTCTCACCTACACGTTTCTTCGCTGCGCACTTAATTGTTTCACGAATTGCCTCCCACATCTTACTTACATTAATTTCATTATTATCATCATTATTATTACTCGAGTCGGCTAGGAATTCGAACCTATTTGAGAGTTCGAGTGGGTAATCTGCTTTTATGCTCGGATTATTTAATCGTTTATCCTCGAATTTCAGTTGTTTTGATCCCTTGCTTTCTCTGTTCGCGATGCATAACTTTTCCCTTACTTTTGTAATCACTAATTGATGGTCGGTGTCACCTTCCGCTCCTCTGTACGACCTAACGTCCGTTATGTTGGTATGTCTTCGTCTATCTACTAAAACATGATTGATCTGGTTGAGAGTTTTACCATCTGGAGATACCCATGTGTATGTCTTTGTGTTCAAAGTACGTGCTCTTTACCAGTAGGTTTTTAGAAATCGCGAAATATATCAGTCTTTCTCCATTGTTGTTGGTCTTTTCCTGAAGGCTGTATTTGCCTATAGTATGTCTATATTTTTCTTTCCTCCCTACCTTTGCATTGAAATCACCCAACACAATTTTCGAAATATACTTCGGTAATCGGTCAAACAGCCTTTGTAGCTCATCTTAGAATATATCTTTGTCGTTATCAGTAGTCACCTCGGTCGGAGCATAGACGTTTAATAGAACCGTGTTGCCCCATCGAGTATGTATCGTAACGTACGATAGTCTTTCGTTTACGAACTCTATATTCTGAACCGCCCGAAGGATACTGTTCTTAATGAGGAATCCTGTTCCGAAATCGTGAGACTGTGTTCCCCCGTAGTAAAAACTGTACTTGACCTGTGGGATGCTATCTTGACCCTCCCACCGAACTTCTTGTATCGCTAATATGTCTAGCTAGTACTTCTCGGTCTCGCGTACCGCCACCTGAAGAGCGCCCGTTTGGTAGAATGTTCGTACGTTCCACGTTCCTATTCTAAGGTCTTTCTTAATCCTGTTCTTGGAGCCCCCTGAAGCAGTCCCAGTCCGGAGATCCGAATGAGGGACTAGTTTACCTGCGGAATATTTTACCCCAGGAGAATCCATGAACCATCTGTTACTAGTTCTTGACATGTTTTAGCGGTGTAGAGTTGTCAGCTCTACGACCTCGCAGTAAAGGTAGACATTCAAGATGTCGCCCTCTGTCCATCTCTGAGCCTTGCCGATGTCATTCATCTTCAGCCTCAGAGTGGTAATGGTGATGCTGCTTCCCCTCACCCTGATATTTTTGTTCGAGGTTATCTTCCCCTAGCCTCTGTAGATCCCTCTACTAACTGCAAGGCAGCAGTACTGGTTTTGGTTACGCCCCGGAATATTTCCGGTACCCAGCATATCTGGTCGGCATTCCCCTATCCGCCACCTGGGGAGGCGCCTGGTGGGAGACCAGTAACTCCAACCCGGCACACACATATATATATATATATATATATATATATTTAATCAAAACCGAAGAAAGGAGGCAATGAGGTTTAAAAACATTAAATCAATTATTTTCCCATCCGTCTTTCGTCTAGTATTCTGTACTACCACGTTCCACTGCAAAGAGATCTATCATATCAGAAAGTTGGCAATGATTGCTGACAGCCTACAATACATGATAAATGCAAACTGCTCTACCACCGAACGCAAGAATACTTACCCACACTTACTCTCTTTAATTTCGTCAACTGCAACATCGAAGTTATTGCCTTCTTTCTCCACTTCGGACACACCACCACTACCAAAGCGAGTGAGTGTAAGGCACTAGCTGTTCGGTTTGCACTTTCATCCGTCTTCTCTTCTTCGGTTAAGTTGGCCTACAAATGAAATAAAGAGTAGAATCAGAAAATATAAAATTTACGGTAGACTTTATTACGAGATTGTAATGCCTCTGTCTAATTTATCAATATCATCCGCTCGTGAACATCGCCACAAAACTTTTAAATTCACTTAAGGCATAAGATTAAAATAATTATATGGGCGTAACAGTACTATGGCTTGCAACCGTCTCAATACGGGCAAGCTCCTCCAAGCAATCCATTTCCGTGTATGTTCAAAGTTTATATGAAACAGCTCATACAAAGAAATCAAGCACAAATACTCCCACGACAACAAGATCACTAAGCAAAATTGTTAGAACCTGGAAAACCATTCAATAATAAGACAGTTGACAACATGCTTAAACTCAGCACTACCGAACAGTTAATTTTTGTTAAAAAAAAAAACACACACACACACACACACAATTGTTGAGAGAACAATTACAGTGCTGTTCAACAAATTCGTGTCGGAGTGTGCCTCCATTTCTTTTTTTAAGTAATTTTCCATTATAGATAGCCGATGTTGTCCTCAAACTTTTCATTTATTCATCTTTCCATTAGGCTGTTGAAATTTGTAAAAACTTTATTTTATATGGGCCAGTAAAGTAGTCCGTTCCATGTCCCCTGATTTGTATGATATCGAATCGCCCTTTTGGCTTTTTATTTATACGCTATGGATTCAAGAAATAGAAATTCTGCGTTTATTCTATACAACAATAAGAACTTTCAATCAACTAAAATTAAAAGAAATAAAAGAACAAATTATCGCTATGGACTAGAAAAATTTGTAAATCTGCGTTTATTTTAAGAATGAACAAAATTAATATGTGTGTGTATGTAAAACTACTTAATCTGGAAAGCAAGAATTGAACCTTGAAATTCATTGTGTGTGTGTGTATATGTAAAGTAAAGATTTAATGTATGTCACGTGACGCTGTGACGTCACTTAACCAGAGGTAAATAAGCAGGTCCAGGATGATTCAAATTCAGTTATTCCTGGCCTGCGGGCCAGCCAACATCAAGCTCTCTGCTTGGTGTTTCCTTCTTTAGACAGTAGTCCATTAATTTCTTTGAGTAATCTTTACCAGGCTGTGCTTATTACATTGCTTTATCATTATATGCTTTATTCATCTTTATTACCTTGTTCTCCAACTCCAGAACGCCTTCAGACAGGCGGGAGGTTACAATTGCTGCTGAACGACTTCAAACAGGCGGTCGGTAGTGCACAACCTATCTCTAGTCGCGGCACGCCTTCAGACAGGCGGGCCAAGGCTATTAACCCATCATAAGAGCAGCCGAACGACTCGGACAGGCGGGTCATTTACCTTGCTCTTGTACGACTTCAGACAGGCGAACAAGAGAACTTATCCATCCTTGGCATATTGCACTACTTCAGACAGGCGGGCGTATGCTACTCATCCTCTTTTCTTAAGCTTCTTTTCCGTATGTCTTGACCTGTGTATTACTAATATAGAATTACCTTTCAGCTTTAGATTAGCGTTTGGTGATCCCACACCCAGAAGCCGTGGCAGAATATTGTGATTATATTTACTCCTGGAAGATAGGTACCCTCTCTAGTCCTTTACAAGATGTAGTCTGCTTTTGTTTTCGATGGCGGAAGATATAAACAAGACTTGGATACGAAGAGAATATTCGTTAGATCATCTTACATGTTCAATTACCAAACGTAAATACAGATTTAAAGGGAACACGTACCTACTGAGAGACAACTAACTAAGTGGATTGAGAAAACGATTATTCGAAATGTATTACGATTACTCATATGATGAAAAGTGTTTGGAATTAGTTACAATCTATATATTCTAACAAAAGATTAGAACCCATCGTTTCCGATGATATTTGATTGCTATATGAACGCAAAGAGTTATATTTGTTATTGTTATTACGTTTATAATTACTGATATGCTGTGTTTGGCTGGGGTATACTTTAGATACTCCCCGACCACGATTGACTGCAAATCTGTATCTCAATATTATTACTTTTCATTAATATACGCCCACATCACAGCATATTAGTTGGCGCAGTTGTCAAGGTGATTTTTTTTGTTTGAAACATTGTTCGAAGTCTTAGAGCATTCATGATGATCAGTAACATTTCTATCGAAAGGTTTGATTCCCACGAAATGGATGTCGCAGTTTACACTGAGCAATTCGACAGCTACTGCGAGGCTTATAACATACAACCAGAAAAGAAAGTGCACCTATTTCTGCCCAATATACTTCCGATAAGCTTTTGGAAAATAATGAGATCAGGCAAGAAGACACATCAATTAAAATGGGACTCGATCAATTAGAAAATAAGCATATAGCGCAAGTACATTTTTGAAAGCTGTACATTTGGAACAAAAAATTTGAAGAATCCATTAAATGGTGCCAATATATTATTGATAAATTAAACATTTATGATAAGAATGACAGGGTGTTCCAAAAGGCTCAAGAAAGAATCGAAGCAGCTCATTCAAAATCGAAGGAACAGTCGATTCAATGCACGGTAATATATATGGAACCTGAGATGCAAATTGTGAACGAATTAATCAAAGAAGAGGAAGCAAGCGCATTTTATTGGTTGTGAGCATTTCAAGGAAGACAATGTTTCTGATGATGACGGGCATAGTTTTATATCTGTGCAAGATTGTGATCAATTTAATGATGAACCAAACCTATCTACACCGCGCTTATTAGTCAACAAATGAACAAATAAATTCAAAGGATAAAATACAAGTGGAAGAGGTCATTACAGCTACTTTAATCAAAACAAGGGGAGTAACAGAAACGTCACTAAACGAAACTTTAGGTAAATCTAATTCAAGGTCCACCACTAACGAATCTGAAAGGAACATTATCAACACCATGATTTCTTCTAACATCAGAAATTTGCTAGATGCTTCACAGAGACAAACTAAAAACATATTAACGGTGGAAGATCCCAAAGAGCGCAGAGCAACAAAGAAAAAGAAGAAAACTAGGTAAGACAAAACAAGGGGTGGATGGAGAAACAGAATTTGTAAAGATTACGGCATTAGGTTTCATCAAGGTACTGGTCAACCGGGAATTAGGACTAGTGAGAAACATGGTTAAAGAGATGTTGATGGATGGCAATGTAGATTTAGCCAAGCTCGCTCTGTGTTTGATTTCACGAGTAATTAAGGAACTACCACACTTTAGCACTAGCCAACATTGGATATGATTTTTTTTTTATTTATTTTTTTTCAACTGACAGCGTCGAAGACCAACATTGTCGCTAATTCAGCAAAAATTAAAAGAACATATTTCACCTAAAGTAATCATCATAGTGGAACGATACAAATTTCACTTAATGAGACAAACAGAATTGTAATCCGCTTCTGAGTTCCTGATCAAATTACGTAATCAGGCAATGAAATATAATTTCGATACGGTACTCGATGACATGCTGAGGGATCAATTAGTACCAGGAATCCGGAAAGATGACACTCGAAAAAGACTGTTGAACAATGAACATTTAACCATAGACCTCATAATAGATAGACTTAGCACGCTTCCTCAATTCTGGCTGCGCTAAAACTAATGGACTTTTGTTCAGAGCACGTGATTTTGAATCCATCCGCTAGGTAGCTCTGCCATAGACGTCATATTCTACTATGAGGTCTATAGCAGAGCTACCTAGCGGATGGATTTAAAATCACGAGCTCTGAACGAAAACGCATTAGCTTTAGCGCAGCCAGAATTGGGGAAGCTTGCTAAGTCTATCTATTATGAGGTCTATGACTTAACGTTACAGAAGGCAATCGACATATTTCAGATTGAAGAACAGGTCGAAAAAGATACGTCTTGTTTCCGAAGATTAAGCCATTATACCGTCACCAAGTACTGTCAATGAGTTAAAACAGATCAAACAAGACAAATATTCTATCGTTAATAGCCAAAGAAGTACAAAAAGGCAACGTTATAGATGTGGAGGCAAGCACGAGACGACAGAAGAATATAATAACTGATTTGCAAAACGCTTAACGTGCTTTAAGTGCCAAAAAGTTGGACATATATCACGGATCTGTAAATCCAAACGTTTTATTTCGGAGCAAAAATTAATCCAAGATATGCAGGAAAAAAATGAAGAGACCAAACCTTTAGTTCAGCTATCCACACTTTATTCAAATTGGTCGATGAAGAAGAACCGAAACCCACTAATGCTAGGGTACTCAACGATATATTTGTAGTTGGAAAGTTAGAAAAATTCGGCTGCAAACACAGTAGACAATTCCGTGATAGGGACAATTAATCTAACGGTAGACCAACATACGATTCCATGTATGCCAAATACGGGATTAGGGCGTAACCTTATGTCCTTGTCATCATTAATGAAGACTGAATCTTCAGATAAATTAACACCACGTAAACAAAGCATACAGCTAGTAAACAACTCAGAGATTCAGCTATTAGGTGAAGTCAAACTGGAGATGGCCAAGAACAATCAATGTCTGCTACATTTTGATATTCTTAATAACCATTACTGACTCGCCTTTCACTTTGCTAGGACTACAAGGTCTAAATATTTTGTTTCCACATTGGAAATTTGATTAAATGATCGAGAAACAAGACCAATTACCAATGCATCACACAACAATAACGAACGTTTCAACGCTTGAATCAACGACAGCCTCATTATTACATTTACATCAGTACCACAAAAGACCAGACATAAACACACTTCCTACTAAAATATCTGATTCATGAGGGAGTTTGAAGCATTCAAAACATGGATTATTTATGAACCATGTTCTCCTTTTTAGATGTAGTCGGCTTTTGTTTTCGATGGCGGAAGATATAAACAAGACTTGGATATGAAGAGAATATTCGTTGAATCATCTTACATGTACAGTTAACAAATGTAAATACAGATTTAAAGGAAACACGTAACCTGTTCAGAGAAAACTAACTAAGTGAATTAAGAAAACGATTATACGAAATGAATTACGATTACTCATATGATGAAAAGTAGTTATAAGCCGACCAGAGTATGAATAGACGCGAGGGTGAGGTCGCTAGTGGTTGTTTACATGCTGCACCAGAAGTCTTGCCAAGGACATAAACAGTGTTACCAAAGGTGTAGTCGGGAAAGTATACCATAGAACATACTCTTTTAAAACTTTGAAACTTATTTTTGTGTGAGATTACTATTGTCTCTCATTATTGAGTCTGACTGCTTCCTTCTAGCAATTGTGTGTGTGTGGGGGGGGGGGGGGGCTGAAATATCATTTAGGGGCTTAACAGCATGTTTTACGCGAAAGGAAATCACTGGGGCGGAAAGCAAAGGTACTTCTCCAAGGTTAAAGGTCGTTGCATGTGGAAGTCACAGTGCAGACTTGTCGACTTGTAATATTTGTCATTTATTGTTCTTTGTCCTAAGGAACACCCATTCCAAATTTCAAGTTTCTAACCTTTAACAATTTTCGATTTCTCATATTCCACTCTTTAAGAATGGAACATCAATTTCGCCCCCTCATCGGGGATATGGAATCAAAAATTAAGATAGCTATTGGTAATGAATTGAAACAAAGTATTTTCATGTTAAATATCAAATTTCTAACTCCAGTGTTTTCTGAGTTGCACTTCATCCACGTTTAACACCTTTGGGGGGGAGGGGCAACCTTTTAATGCCATAGTTAATCTCTCTAGGTTTTAAGGAATATTTTCTTGAATTTCATATATGGCCTTTAGGCATCTAAGGCTCAGGCCGTAGGAGGATAAAGAATTCGGGAAGGTGTCGGCCACGACCTACGTTGAAAGTGCCATCCCGAAATTTGCCCGGTGCGCCTGAGGAACACCCTCGAAAATACTCAGTCAGTATGGTCGTCCGCTGGAGTCGAATCCGTGATCTCCCGAATGCTACGCCAACGCTCTACCACTGAGCTATGGTGGCTCGGTACTAAGGAATATATGCACCATAACTTTATTCTAATCCGTCAAGAGGCGTGGAATTGTATAGCGTTCAAACAATCTTTCAGTTATATCTTCAGCCCGTTTATTTACTTTGTTGTACAATTATGCATCTAACCTTCCAAAATTATATTTTATTAGCAAAAGTGTGGCTAGATACATAACAACTAAGAACGAGAACATAGAGAAAGTACACAAGTTTAAATACTTCATCTACCGATGCTGTAAGAATAATGAAATCACGACAACTTGGGTGGGTATGCAATGTAGCTCGGATGGGGGAAAACGAAGATTATATTCCATCTTGGTTGGAAAGCCGGAGGGAAAGAGACCTGTGGGAAGACCGAGATGACGTTGGGAGAACAATATAAGAAGGGATCTTCGTGAAGTATTTGTAATGAAGATGAGGGAAGGTAGTCAACCAGCCTCTTACGAAGCAGCCTCCTATCATCCCAGCATTCGCCTGGTGTGGCTGAGGACAAACCTAGACAAAAATGTCACGATGGCCGCTCTCTGAAGTCGCATTCGCGTACCTCTGCATTGCCGCTCCGAAGTCCAGGACGCTACCGTATGGACCATGAAGCAGGGGTGTAACTACTATGTCACAAAAGCCCGCAATGCGAGGGCCCTTCACAATAGCCTCTCAATGGACCGAATCGAACTTCGAGCATGGGTATTCTCTTGCGGGGTGGGGACCTAATATGTAGTTACACCACAGATAGTTTATCTGTGGTTACACCTCTGCCATGTAACCTGCGAAAAAAAAGTCTTGTTAGCGTATCTCAAGGTAGAAATTAGAAAACTGTCTAAAGAGATGCAAGAGGTGCGGTGAGAGAGTGGCAAGTATATAAGCTTTTTATTAACAGAGTTTTTATTTAACTTGCCCAAGTCATCAGTCCTCTTCTTCCCATATGTGGATTACAAAGACAATAAATATAGCTTTGCAATAATCAATATAATTGTAACTGTAATGTAATTTTTAATATCTGTGTTCTAAAATTAATGCAAAACAACCAGCAACAAATTTTCTTGGATGGCAACACTTCAAGCGAGAGGCGAAGAGTAGTAACACATCTGTGCGTCTTTAATGTTTTGGCATGGTTCATCGGTTGTTCCAAAACTTGCCACGTCTATTCATATTCTGGTCGCCTTATACAATCTATGTATTCTAACAAAAGATTAGAACCCATCGCTTCCGATGATATTTGATTGCTATATGAACGCAAAGAGTTCTCTTTGAATAAAGGAATTGTTACTTTTATTATGTTTATAACTATTGATATGCTGCGTGTGGCCGGGGTACACTTTAGATACTCCCCCGACCGAGAATGACTGCAAATCGGTATTGCAATATTATTACTTCACATTAATATACGCCCATATCACAGCAAAACCACAGTCAGAAAAGTGGGAATCAGTAGAGGAAACGCTGTTATTTCTCTGAGTAGTAGTCAAATTGTAAAATGTAGTACGCCCGCTCTGGCAATTTTCCTGAAAATGACAAAAATTGAGCTTAATAAAATGAATCTCTCAAGATTAAAAGGGAAAACAATGAGGTTTTCACCGTTTCAAGTTACTACTGAAGCCTAGGATATGATAAATCGAAGGATAAGTAACATATATAGGCTCCAGGGCGCTCTACCTGGATAAAAATAGTATTGGTAGCCGGTGAATCGAAATAACCAGGCTCTGTTTTGTTTTGCTTTGCTTTTTTTTAGTGGTGTTAAGGAAACGCCATATTATCAATGATATAATAAATGTAAGGTGAATTTATGATTCACTTATATGGTAAGGAATTCACTTATAGCTTATTTGCTCCGTAGGAAATAAACGCTCACTCGTACCTAATATTCACATTGTTTTTTTGCGGTATTTCGGTATTAAAACCGTAGACTTGCTATAGACGAAAAAACGCACACGAGGACAGAACGAAAGTAGCAACACGTAGCGGACGGCGCATCAAGTTTGGAGAACAGCTGACAGCTATACACGCGTGGAACAATTGACAACTGTACAGCGTGTAAGTTCGGGATAGAATTGAGGAAGGAGAAGTGTTGAAAATGGAGTTTTTTGAAGATCAAGTCCAGGATCCATTTTCGCGCTTAAACCATGAATAAAGGCGCCCATCCACAAATGGCGTGTTAAGGTGCTGGTCGTAGGGGGTAAAATGTGGATTATGAAAACCAGGAAAGATAGATCAAAATTGGTGTTGTGAGACTCGGTGTGTAAGGAGACTGGGGCATCCGGTTTTTTAATAGTGCAAAAGTGGCAATGGTTATTAACACGAATACTGAGAGCTCCACCTATTTTCCTCACACAGAAGGCATCACAAAATTTGCAGGTTAGGATGTATATAACATTAGAGATGTGGCATGTACCCTTGGGATTTAGGGTGTATTGGCAATTAGCAGTATTGCTAGTGACTGTGGGAGAAATTATGAAAATGGAATAGGTCTTATATCTGGGTCTCATGCTTGGCATTTTCGAAATGTCCATTACGTACCTAACCCTGGACAGTCCACATACCCCGACCTTTAACCTATTACCGAAGAACCAATAAACCACGGTGACCTAGGCAGACCCATTGTACCAGCTAAAATTCTCCTACCTAACGCATTTCCGCTCTTGTTTACTCCTTCCTTCAACTACATGTTAAAGCGCTGCCTGCCTACATACGCGAAACTTACCACCTATTACAAATCAACCGTAAATTACAGCCCCTACCTTCAGACACACTGTTTTGTACCATAGATGTTACTTCCTTGTATACCAACATTCCTCATGCCCATGGCTTAGCAGGGTTGGAGCTCTTCCTTAACCAAAGACCCACACTTCAAATTCAAACCACAGCTTCCCTTCTTAACCTGGCCAATCTAGTTCCAACATGCAATAACTTCACCTTTGACGACAAACACTACCTTCCGAACCGAGTTACATCTATGGGTACGAGAATGGCACCTTCTTATTCTAATCTGTTTTTGGGCGAGCTCGAACATGATTTCCTACAAACTCAGCCCTTGGTCCCACTACTTTGGATAAGGTTCTTGGATGATATCCTGATGTTATGGACTCATGGTGAAACCACTCTCAACATATTCCTAGAACAGCTGAGCCAATTCCGTGTTGTCCAGTTCACTTGGCCCATCTCTAACAAAAGTGTCACATTCCTTAACGTGGACATCACTTTAGAAAACAACACCCTCAATATTTCCGTTCACATAAAACCCACCAACAACATGCAGAATTTACATTACTCAAGTTTCCATCCATAACATATCAAGAAAGAGATTCCTTTCTCCCTTGCACTCAGAGGACAACGCCTGAATTTCACCACCTCTGCTACTGAAACTTACAACCAACGCCTCCCGGAAGCTCTACTCAACAGTGGCTACCCATCTAGCCTTGTAACCAAAAGATTCGCTGTGCATTCTCACACATTCAACCCACTCAAACCCCCAACCCACCTTCGCTCAACCCACCGGTTCTATTCATCCAGTTTTAACCTAACCAACCAAGGTCAAATAAATCTTACACTCTAATTTCCGCATCCTCCAATCTGACCCAGACACTCAGCATCCACCTAATCTTAGAAACATCTTGGTCCGTACGAATCCCTCCTTACCACCACCTCAAACCGGCAACCATACATGCCAGAGACCCAGATGTAAGGTCTGCTCCATTTTCATCACTTCTTCCACAATCACTATCAATACCGCTAATGGCCGGTACACCCTCAATCCCAAGGGTACATGCCACAACTCTAATGTTATATACATCCCAACCTGCAAGTTCTGTGATCCCTTTTATGTAGGGAAACAGATGGAGTTCAACATTCGTATTAAGAACCATAGTCACTTCTGTACTATCAACAAACCAGATATCCCAGTTTCCTTGCACACCGAGTCCCACAATACCAGTTTTGATCTATTTTTTCTGGTTGCCATAATCTACATTTTACCCTTTACGACCAGCACCTTAACACAGAGGTGTTGAACCTCGCGAGGTCCGACGTCGACCTCAAACCGCGAGGTCGAGGTCGAAGTCCCATCGCGAGGTCAAGGAGAGATCGCGTGGTCGAGGTTGAGCGAGGTCGAGTTCGAAGTGAGACCGCGAGTTCGAGGTTGAGCGAGGTCGAGGTGAGATCGCGAGTTCAAGGTTGAGCGAGGTCGAAGTCCCATCGCGAGTTCGAGGTGGAGTTTGAACGAGGTCGAACTCCCGTCACGAGGTCGAGCTCGAAGCCCTGTCGCGAGGTTGAGGTTGAATTCCGTTGGCGAGGTCGAGGTTGAAGTTTAAAACAGGAAAAGAGGGGTATCAGGGTTTAGTGGTTATAGTCACTGAACCAGCTGGTAGAGTTATTAGTCTGAAAATCCAGTCGATCTCGAGATCTTGTCCATTCATGAGTGATACGTTTTCAAATGACGTCATTATTTAAATGCAGTCTCAGTACTCATCAATCGACAGGATCTCGAGATCGCTGTTCATTGTATTTCGTAGCAATTTGTAAATACTAGTGCGCTATGTTCTAATAATTTTGACAATGCTCTTAGAGTTTGAAAAATAAAAAAAGTGGGCGCGAGCGCAAGGAGGGGCCTTAATGATGAAGATGGAGGGCCAGTCATCCGAGGTTGTACGGGTTGAATTGAATTTTATTTATGGCTTTAGGCATCTAAAGCTCAGGTGGGATAGGGGAGGTAAAAGGATTCGGGAAGGTGTCGGCCAGGGACTAAGTTAAAGTGTGTAAGTGTGTAGAGGTGCGTGGGGTGTCGTTGGAAAGGTTTTTTATCAAACTGGCTCAGGGAAACAAAAATCAACTGTGACTCAGTCGCGCGACCAAGCCGCGTAGAGTGAGGCAGGATTCCCTCCGAACATTTGTACCAAAAAATTGAAGTCACGTCAATCGGTGACTCAAGTTTGAAAAGGCAAGAGAGCCCATCTTGAGTGTGGTTTCTTCAGGGTTCTTCCCTTAGTCACACAGGCAAATGGCGAAATGGTACCTAATTTAAGGTCGTAGTTTCTTTTCTCATTTTTCCAGAAGTGCTCGCCAAGTTACATCTTTCCGCCGACTTGTAACGGGGTTAACCATATATGCCTGTTCAAGCCATTATGTAAGTTGAATAATGAAATAAGTGAATTCGTACAACCCGTCACTTCACAATAACCAAAGTTTGTCTGATTATTTCATTGATCCAGACACGTGTTTTGATCAACACTTTGTGAAGTAACCTTGTTTATTATGGAAATTTCACATTTTCTTTTACTTATATTTCGATAGATAAAAATGAGTCTATGGGCGGTAACAGCACTACGGCTTACGCGCGTCACGATACGACTTATATTTCGAAGCAATACATTTATTTTCTCGTGTATTTCGTAGTTCACACTTCAGCCGTATTTCAGTTTAAATCGCCTGACTAGTGTATACAACTCTGGCTACAGTGAATCAATGAGCTAATTTTATTAGAAAATAGATCTAACTATAAACCAGAAGCTTAGCTACTCAAGTCAAATCAAATTCAAAACTACTATTTTCCACATGAAATTCTGCCTTAAAAGTTAAATTTGTCTTTAAAATATGACAGTTCATGACTCTCTCGTGTCGTGACACGTAATGTTCAATTGGAGACATTGATTCGTGATCGCTCCTCAAACTGTCCTGAGTTTAAACATTTATTTACTTCTAGGTGAAACTATATCATATTACTCATTTGGATACACGCCATCGTGGTGCACACAGATTCTTTTCTTCTTTCCCAAAGAATGTAAAGAATTGGCGATACTTCCCTCCGAGTCCCCCTAGTTTATCTTATAGGGCCTCTGGCAAAAAGGATGCTTATGCTATCAGCTGCAGAACTTGTGGTGCTCGGAAATCGTAGCAGCACTGTAAATCTTATTTTATCAAGAATATGAAAAATAATTTTCTGCATATGTATTTTCCTGTATACTATCACTAAAGTGCTGTGAGATTCATCTTTTTAAATTAAAAGGAAGTGTTTTGTATTTTGTATTCTTAATAAAGAAGGACTGCGAGAGAAGTGAAACTTGCCTTCGGTTTCATAAACAGC
This sequence comes from Lepisma saccharinum, assembly GCA_022664845.1. Taxonomy (NCBI): domain Eukaryota; kingdom Metazoa; phylum Arthropoda; class Insecta; order Zygentoma; family Lepismatidae; genus Lepisma; species Lepisma saccharinum. The sequence goes on from JAGDQP010004765.1 coordinate 27,959, forward strand.
TGTAGCTTAAAAAAAACAACAAGTTTTGACAAACAAAGAAGTGTTGTTCCAATTTTCAAACTTCATTTCAACTATAAGATTCAACGGAAGAATGTTATCCGCAGCAGGGATGTAAAACACTGACCAGCGGGAATGCTTAATTGTTACAGGGAAATCCCACTCACACACCTAAATTCGCACCCGGCATACATAATATAAACATCATTTTTCAAGATACGTAACTTCACTTTAAAATGAACAACTACGAATCCTGAGATAATTCACTATCCCAAATAGCCCTTGTCTGACTAAAGTACTAATTTTAATTAAGAATTTATTTCTTTTGAAATAGACGGAATACTTATTTGTTTGTTGATTTGAATTTGAATTTAATTTGTAAGGCTTTTAGGCAACTTTGGCTCAGGACGGTTGGATGATGACGGGATGAATTGGTGAAATGAAGAAACTGGGAAGAAACGGGAGCACCCCGAGAAAATCCACCCAGAAGGGATTTGTCATCCACTAAACAGACATGGCACGAGCCGGGATCGAACCGACGATCCCCAGTACCAAAGGTGAGCGCTATACCGTTTAGCCACCGCGCTCGGAACTTATTTGTTCCTTATTCACCTATCCGAAATGTTCCATAGACATGTCGTACACAGTAGGTGTTGATTTCATTGTTCAATTTCGCGAGGTCCAACCTCGATCTCATTTGGCCTCGATCTCAAACCGTGAGGTCTAGGTAGAGTCAGTCCGAGGTTGAGGTTGAGTGAGGTCGAAATGAGATCGCGAGTTCGAGGTTGAGCGATGTCGAGGTGAGATGGCGATGTCGAGGTTGAGCGAGGTCGATGTCGAAGTGAGATCGCGAGTTCGAGGTTGAGCGAGGTCGAGGTCGAAGTGCCATCGCGAGTTCGATGTCGAGTTTAGTTACTGAAAGTTACGGCCAGAATATAATTTCGCGCTTAAACCATGAATAAAGGTTTTTCCCACAGACGGCGTGTTAACGTGCTGGTCGTAAAAGATAAAATGTGGATTATGGCAACCAGGAAAGATAGATCAAAACTGGTATTGTGGGACTCGGTGTGCATTATGCAACGAAACTGGGGCATCTGGTTTGTTGATGGTACAGAAGTGACGATGGTTATTAATACCAGTACGATATATTTTTGCACAACCTTTTTCCCCCACATAAAAGGCATCACAGAACTTGCAGGTTAAGATGTATATAACATTAGAGGTGTGGCATGTACCCTTGGGATTGAGGGTGTTTAGGGTGGTGGCAATGAGGGATTCGTACGGACCAAGATGTTTCCAAGATTAGGTGGATGTTGATGTGCAGGGTATCCCATTTTAATCAAACCACTGGAATATTACAAAGCACTGAAAGAAAATACAAAAAGTGTGCAGTGGAACATGTACCGACAGAGGGAAAACAGCCTTCCATGCACAATGGAGTTATGTCACATGCACAGTGTTACCACTTCAACACATACATATTTTTTTTCAAATAGGATGAAGGTTCAATACTTTCGGAGGTGATAGTGTATGTCATGATAAACAAAAAGGTTTATATGAAAATGGCTCGAATTTTCCTTCGTTTCGGAGATACAGTGATTCCAACTTGAAGCTCAAAATGAACGCCTAACAATGAGAAGAAAATGAATAATTCTCAATAAATCATAAACGACGCATTGAATGAAAATTCTGTTTGTGGAAATTTGTTTGCTACAACTTGGTGAATATCAGGATTGAAAACATGATGTCACCAGGATGTCAGTGTTCGCCAACCCGGTATAACGTTTAAATGTTTCAAATGGCACTACGTTCTATTATTAGGTATTTGGCATCCTTTAGTGATGATAAACAACATATGCAAATCACACATCGCAGTGTTGCAAACTGTGGACGAAACATCCTAGGGAATTCCGCAGTTTGTACAAGATCTCGAAAATCATTGCCTTATCCACAGTTTGCAAAACTGTGATTTGTATATGCTGTTTAACATCACTAGAGGATGCCAAATACCTAATAATACAACGTAGTGTCATTTGAAAAAATGTAAACGTTATATCGGGTTGGCAACACTGACAACCTAGTGACATCGTGTTTTCAATCCTGATATCCACCAACTTGTAGCAAACAAATTTCCACAAACAGAATTTTCATTCAATGCGTCGTTTATGATTTATTGAGAATCATTCATTTTCTTATCATTGTTAGGCGTTCATTTTGGGCTCTAAGTTGGGATCACCGTATCTGTAAAACGAAGGAAAATTCGAACCATTTTATATAAACTTTTTTGTTTATCGTGACTCACACTATCACCTCCGAAAGTATTGAACCTTCATCCTATTTGAAAAAAATATAAGTTTGTGTTGAGGTGGCAACACTGTGCACGTGACATAATTCCATTGTGCATGGAAGGCTGTCCCCCCTCTGTCGGTACATGCTCCACTGCACACTTTTTGTATTATCTTTCAGTGTTTTGTAATATTTCAGTGGTTTGATTAAAATGGAACACCCTGTACCATATATATATATATATATATATATATATAATAAATCACAGCCATATTCAATCCACTAGTGGATGAGACCTCTCCCCAAAGGGAGGAGTTGATCTACTGCTCCCACGCTGACCAGACGGGTTGGGAGAGGAGAGCCGAAGCTCTCACTGTGATCGCCACTGTCTTTTATTCACAGCAGCTCCCCATATATATATATATATATATATTGCTCACCAACCCGCATTAGCTGACAGCGTGGTAAGTCAAATGTCAGCACCCCTACTTTCTTTACATATGATGGTACAAGCAAGGAAACAGCCTCGGAGGCCTTGTTGCCCGGAGGACGGAATGCAGCTGGCAACGGCAGCGGTCAGTCCTGCAGGAAGTCAGAGGGTCAAAATGCCCGGGTTTGGACTGTAGACTGCCAGGACACCGACACGGCAACTCGAACGGACCTATACGTGGCGACCCTCAACTGTAAGTCACTTGCAGGAGAGGACAAATTAGAAGAACTGCAGAATGAACTTAAGAGAATTAAGTGGGACATCATAGGATTATCAGAAGTGTGGAGGAAGAATGAAGAACAGTTGGAACTACCGTCAGGGCACACGTTCTACTTCAGAGGAACAGAAACTGGAAAAGCGACAGGCGTTGGCTTTATAATTAATAAAGACCTGAAGTCACGAATCACAGAAATTGAAGGAATTTAAGATAGAATCGCACGGGTAGTAATAAAAATTAACAAGAGATACAGTATGGGAATTATACAAGTGTACGCTCCAACAACCTCGCACCCGGAGGAGGAAGTCGAAGACCTATACGAGGAGAT
>JAGDQP010004765.1:40694-82764 GCA_022664845.1 Lepisma saccharinum
AAAAAAAAAAAAAAAAAAAAAACACCGGTCTTTCTTTAATGGTCATTGTGAACTTCAGACTTAAGTGAACTTCAACAAGTAAGATCTCTTACGCCCCAGTTTTCACAATACCTGTTTCCCCTCAACCTCTTGTGGCTTGTTGGATTAAAGTCACAGCCAGGTTAGAGTGGATTTATGACTAGCATTATGAGAAATTCTGAAGAGTGTCTAACAACATATATTATGGCTGTACTATTCATCAATCTTCACCCTAGTAATATGTCAACAGTGTACACTGCATTGCATTTTGCAGCTGATCAAAGCAGAAAACAGAACCAAACTTGTGTGGTAACTTTTGATCAGTTATTATTTCTAAAAGCAATAGATATAGTAGCTGCCGCTGAGTCAAATGGTGATATTTCAAAGATTGTCGTACGATTAGGTGGTTTTCACTTATTAATGTCCTTTATGGGATCTGTTGGGAAAATAATGGAAGGAAGTGGTCTTGAGGAACTATGGAGCACTGTTTATAGCAAATCAACTATCAATCACATGATGAATGGTCATGCGTATGACGGATGTGTTCCTCGGTATGAAAGAAGAGGAAATCAGCATAATAAAAAAAGTCTGAAAAGTGAGGAAATTGAAAGAATGAAAACATAAATCACCAAAGAACAACAGGAACAAAACTTACAAGCAAGATCCCAAGTACAAAAACTGGAAAATGAAAATCTACAATTAAACTGTTACGTGAAAGTTGAACCATAAGAACGTAATACTTTTGCAGCATACTTAAGTTCACTGTTTTAAACAAAAAGCCAATGTTATCGCTGTGTGGCTATTTTGTGATTTCATTGCTTTTACTTTCCTTTAGTTGCTTTTACTTTCCTTTAGTTGCTTTTATGTCTGTTTGATGATGTTGATTGTTATCAAAACTTGCTGAAGTAAATATGGTTTGTCGTGGTATTTAATCCGTAGTAAGTATGCTTAAATCAGCGTTTTGTAATTCTATGGAACAGATAAAACTGCAGTATTTTGTATGAGACTTTTGATGTTGAGCAGGGTTTGAAATCAGATGAGATCTTATTACTACGAAAATGTAAACAACCAAATGGTGTTCACATATGTATTAAAGTTGAATCGAGCAATGATAATGTTGCTACACAAAACAAACAAGTAATTTCATTCCATGGTTTGCTTGATGAGTTCGTATGCGGTAGCTATTAAGATTGAATGAGTTTCGTATTTACTCCACCGGGATTTTCAGAGATATTTTGAAGGTTCTTTCATGCTACAATACGTTAGTTCGAACTCACGTGACACTTACTTGGCTAAGTAACTATTTGCGGGCGAAAGTAAAGAATGCGTGCAACACATTTCTTTCGAACAAGTACATAATAACAAAGATAACATAAACAAACATAAAGACAGGCTGATTGGAGAAATAACAAGATAGAAAAATTAGGCTGAAAGTAATCAGAAAGGAAAATCTGGTTTGAATTGCCCTGCAGCTAGCCAAAAACAATCATAGTTGGCAGGGGTTACTCCGAGAAAGTGGCAGACCGATTTGAAACCCCTTTCTGTGCTAATGTTAACGAGATGCTTGATTAAAGTATGTCTCATCACCTCTCACTATTCGGGGTGCTCATTTATAGTGAGTCCCCTCGCCTCTCACTAGTCGGGGTGCTTGCTTATTCACATCTCCGTAATAATTTAATTAAGATCCACTCACTGATTCATAATCAGTTTTTGTCGCCCGGATTTGCAAATCTTATTAGGTATGCATGGTACAAAAGCGGTTATTTGGAAGAAAAAACACCTGAGTTTGAAAATCCCGTAACATCTTGTTTCAAAGATTGTGCAGCATTTTGTGATTTGTGCAGTTATTGCCGTAATAAGGTGTGCGTGGTGTAAACAATGTTTATACATCACACACTTTTTTACGGAATATCATTACTGTAAAACGTTTTCGCTACAAATTAATAATTATAACAATTGAGCATCTTTGAAGTTCTGACATAGTGAGAGGCGAGGGGACTCACTATAAATAAGCACCCCGAATAGTGAGAGGTGACGAGACTCACTTTAATCAAGTATCCCGTTAACATCAGTACAGAAAGGGGTTTCAAATCGGTCTGCTACCTTCTAGCAGAGCATTTCAAACCAGACGACTTTGTGTAATTGTAATCACCTTATTGGATCCGCCATTTTGAATTTTGAACTTTTGACGTTCGATTCTGAATCAGTTGTCCTAAACACCCCATGGCAGTATTGTTTCTTCTATATTAAATGACTGTTTTCTGTCTATGCTTGGAGAAAACCCCTATTGTTCACAGGTTGGATTCTACCCTTAAATCCGCACCATTACCAAAATAACAAAATACGTGTCGATTATTTTTCGATGTTCTACAAGTATGCAAAGTTTCATTAAAATCGGTGAGTTACACTTCCGTAAACCTCCTTGTAAATAACACAAGAAATATATTACACAACATAGTGCCCAATAAAAATAGATAATGAAAACTGTACTGGACAGATAGAGAGAGATTCTACTTCTTTTGGCTGTGGTTTCAAAAAGAAACAGTTTCTTTTACCTTGTCTCCCACCAGGTGCCTCCCCAGATGGCAGATAGGGGAATATCGACCAGATATGGTGGGTACCGGAATTATTCTGGTTCGGAACAAAACCGGTACTGCTGCCTTGCAGTTAGTAGAGGGATCTACAAAGGCTAGGGAAAGATAGCTCCGAACAAATATATCATGATGAAGGGAAGCAGCTTCACCATTACCACCCTGAGGCTGAAGATGAATGATATCGGCAAGGCTCAGAGATGGACAAGGACGACATCTTGAATGTCTGCCTTTACTGTCAGGTCGTAGAGCTAACAACTCTACACCGCTAAAAAAATGTCAAGAAATAATAACAGATGGTTCATGGATTCTCCTGGGGCAAAATATTCCGCAGGTAAACTAGTCCCTCAATCGGATCTCCGGACGGGGACTGCTTCAGGAGATCCAAGAACAGGATTAAGAAAGACCTTAGAATAGCAATGTGAAAAGTACGAACATTATACCAAACGGGTGCTCTTCAGCTGGCGGCACGCGAGACCGAGAAGTACGACTAGATATATTAGCGATACAAGAAATTCGGTGGCAGGGACAAGATACTATACTACAGGCCAAGTACACTTTCTACTACGGGGGAACACAGTCTCAGGATTCCTCATTAAGAATTTCTTCAGTCGGTTCACAATATAGAGTTCGTAAACGAAAGACTATCGTACGTTACGATACGTACTCGATGGGGCAACACAGTTTTGTAAAATGTCTATGCTCCGACCGAGGTGGCTAATGATAACGACAAAGATATATTCTACGATGAGCTAGAAAGATTGTTTGACCGATTATCGAAGTATAATTCGAAAATTTTGTTGGGTGATTTCAACGCTAAGGTAGGGAGGGAAGAAAAATATAGACCTACTATAGCCAAATACAGCCTTCACGAGAAGACCAACATCAATGGAGAAAGACTGATATATTTCGCGATTTCTAAAAACCTACTGGTAACGAGAACGTACTTTGAACACAAAGACATACACAAATACATATGGGTATCTCCAGATGGTAAAACTCTCAACCAGATCGATCATGTTTTAGTAGATAGACGAAGACATACCAACATAATGGACGTTAGGTCGTACAGAGGAGCGGAAGGTGACACCGGCCATCAATTAGTGATCACAAAGCTAAGGGAAAAGTTATGCATCACGAACAGAGAAAGCAAGGGATTAAAACAACTGAAATTCGAGGTTAAACGATTAAATAATCCAAGCATAAAAGTAGATTACCAATTCGAACTCTCAAAAAGTTCGAAATTTTAGCCGACTCGAGTAATAATAATGATGATGATAATAATGAAATTGATTTAAGTAATAAGTGGGAGACAATTCGTGAAACAGTTAAGAGTGCAGCGAAGGAACGTGTAGGTGAGAAGAAACAACATAAAAACAAACCTTGGTTTGATGAAGAATGCCTTAAGCTTCATGAAATACAAAACCGTAACAAATACCAACCACTACAGTAACGCGAAACGAAACGCCACACTCGGGTTCAGAAACAAAAAAACCAGAATATCTGATGCAGAAAATTCAGGAGATAGAGGAAAACGGCAAGACAAATAACATACGAGATCTATACAAAGGGGTAAACTCGTTAAGAAAAGGTTACCAGCCGAGGTTAGGAGTGATTAGAAATGAACGTGGAGATCTTCAGGTGGATCCGCCTAAAATTGTCGATGCGTGGAAAAGTTATTTCGACAAACTTCTTAATGTACACAACGAGGAACAAACAGAGGAATTTGAAATCCACACCGCAGAACTGTGGATTCCCGAATCTAGCGAAATCGAGATCGAAATGTCGGTAAAGAAATTGAAATATTTCAAATCACCAGGAATAGACAATATTCCAGTCGAATTGATTAAAGCAGGAGGAACTGCACTAATCAAGGAACTACATAAATTGATAAGTGCTATATGAAAAAGGAGGTGCTCTCAAAGGAATGGAAAACCTCAATATTATTTCCGATTTACAAAAAAGGCGATAAATCGGACTGTAATAATTACCGTGGAATCTCGTTACTTCCAACCTGTTACAAAATATTAACTAATATTCTGTTAACACGCCTAAGTGTATACGTAGATGAAATAATTCTAGATCCCCAATATGGATTTAGAAGAAATAGATCCAGTTTGGACCAAATTTTCGCCTTGAGACAAATTTTGGAGAAGAAATGGGAATACAATGGGACGGTTCACCAGCTATTCATTGATTTTAAGAAAGCATATGATTCTATCAGAAGGAAAAAGTTATACAGTATCCTGATACGATTTGGAATTCTGAAAAAAATGGTTCAACTAGTGGATGTGTCTCAGCGACCCCATAAGCAGAGTACATTAGATAGTTTCAAGATTCGCAACGGATTGAAACAAGGCGAGCCTTGTCACCACTACTGTTTAACTTTGCGTTAAGATATGCGATTTTAAAAATTAAAGGGGACAAAAAGGGGCTATCATTGGATGGTTTGAATCAACTGTTCGTATACGCGGATGATGTAGATTTAATAGGAGACGATATAGATGCACTACAAAGTAACACCGATGTCTTAGTAGAAGCGTGCGATGAGATAGGTCTACAGGTAAACATAGATAAAACAAAATACATGATAACAGGCCGAAACACTGAGAATGAAGGAAATAAAAACCTAATAATTAGGGATGAGGTCATAGAGAAAATAAACAAATTTAAATACTTGGGAGCATACCTAACAAGCAAAAATGATGTCACGGAAGAAATAAAAAGTCGCTTAGTATCGGGCAACGCATGTTTCTATTCAGTCCAAAAACTTCTCACATCGCGATTAATATCAAGGAAATTGACATTGAAAATATACAGAACGGTTATTACGACCCTAGCAGATGAACATAAATTACGAAAGTTTGAAAAATAGGTTTTGAGAAGATATACGGGCCGGCGGGACGAGATGACTGAAGAATGGAGGAGACTGCATAATGAAGAACTCCACGGACTGTACCATTCATCAGATGTTGTAAAAATAATGAAATCGCAACGATTAAGGTGGGTGGGCACGCCATGTAGCTCGAATTGGGGGAAAAACGAAGACTATATTCTATCCTGGTTTGAAGGCCGGATGGAAAGAGACAACTGGGAAGACCGAGACGTCGTTGGGAGGATATTAGAAAAGATCTTCGAGAAATAGATGTAAGTGATGAAAACTGGCTTGATGTTGCCCAGGATAGAATCCAATGGCGAACGTTTGTTACTGCCGCGATGAACTTGCGAATTCCTTAAGCAATAGCGTTGGTTGGTTAGTTTACCTGTGGTGACGACGATGAGACAGACGGTATGCAGATACACTTATTCCACGAACGCTACACGAATTGGAAAACGGTACGGACGATGAAGATGGAAAATGCTGATTACAGATTTCTTCTTTCTTGTCTTGTGTCCTCCTCTTCCTTGGTGATGGACGAAATGATGATGGTCACTGACGAAATAATGATGAGTTCCAAGTAAAAATCAGAATACACACAGTAAAAGTTCACTTGGTTAATGATACTTAGTCCACAGATGAAGTAACACAGATAATCAATGTCAGTGACCTTCGCCACTAGACCCCAATGAATGGTGGGGTTAACCATGTAACTTAAAAACACATCGTTCTAACTTGTGACTAGCGTATGACATAGTCTTCAAAAGTGTTTGTAGTAACAGTCAGTTACGACCCCAAATAGTGACGAAGTCTATAAGCTGCTTGCTTGTACCAAAGATGCAGCAATCCATTCAAGCAAGTAGGCTTGATTTGGCCCCCATATAATAACGTGAAGAGCGGGTGCTACGAGCTGGATGGCTACTTTGGAACCTTTGGACTAATTTCTCCCCCTGCTCAATCGTTACACAAGCTTCGTCACCATCAACGCAGTCACTATTTTTGGCAGGATGACCTAATCGAGGAACTACGAAGCATATAGGTGTGGTCCATATATGGTGGTAGAGTTCGCTCGGAAGGGAAAAACAGGCAACTGCTCGACAAAATCACTGAAACTACGCAGAAATGCTGTAATATCATTCGAACATCCAACTTAAGAAAGTTCGCACTTCTATACATATTGTTACGTAAATTTGAGCCCAATAATAGAGAATTATATATCCTAAGGTTCGCAGCAAGAGACCCCAAAGAAAAAAAAAATGTATTTTATTTTATTAAAAATGTAAAGTGCTTTTATAATTTAAAAATGAAGAAACGAACAAGTGGCTTCATACGACACAGACAGACGTCGCCAGCAAATATAGAAACAGTTTATGAAAGGACAGTGTATCTATTAGTGTGGTCAAGATCCGTGTCATGCAACGTGAATAGACAATTACACTGAAGAAATATGTATGACCTCACAAAAATACTACCGACCTAAATAGAAGTGTTACAGACCTAGTGACCGAAAGTGTTACAGGCCATGACACCAAATTAAGAAATAGTCATATGTTCCCAAAGATGATATATACTGTGGCTATTATGAACAGGAGACAGAACGGTTGAGGTGTTACTTGGTGTAGAGTCAACATAATACATTCATAAATCAATAGATTCTAAGGAAGGTGAATCTCAGGACTTGTCTACGTTCTCCGACAAGACTTCGAAGTGTCCGAACAATAGAGCCGCAGAAGCAGCGAAAGAAGACATCAAACAGTGTACGCAATTGTGACTGAAACAACCTATCCACTTCTTGCGACTATCGGGCTTCAAACTTGGACCATGTTATCTCGGTAAGTGTCTTGCGAAGCCTTGACTTCTCTATGTATTCAAAATATATGCATTCTGTATCGAAGTGGATTTCGGAGGTCTCTGACTGCGTTGATACTGTATCCACTACCCGTATAATTATAATTCTCTATTGATTGACTCCCCACCGAGGAAAATATTCATTTTATTTTAATTAAACATTTTTTTTATACAGATATATATCTTCTACCATTTACCTAGCTAAAAAGAACCCGTAATTTAACTTTTATTTCCTATTGACTTTTAATTTGACAATATAGGGTGTTCATAAAATAAAGACACTGAATTATTAACAGCGTTCAACACTGAAATGCAATTCTGTTCCATTATATAATGTATGTCTACAGACTTTGTTGTGAAATAATGCATGCCGACGGTAACAGTGTTAATAAATGTATATTGTATAAGAGAATAAATATTATAGTTTTTTTTTTCAGAGAGCAAGTTAATTGTATCAAACTACAGCACTGTAAGTCTAGTTTAGCAGAAATTAAACATCAGCAGTGAATGGTGTACTTTACATAGGTTTACAAATTTGGAATCATTTTAGTGAAATCATAGTTCTTACGTATGTCTCATGTTGAAGACGTAACTTTACCTAATACAGAACATGTGTCGGGTACAGAATACAGCAAAAATGGTAGGTAGCATTCATTTTGATTGGATGCACACTCACTTAGATGTTTGTCTGTAGAGTACAGTTTACACTTCAGCGTAGGCATACATCCTGGATGGAATTATACTAATTGCAAGGATCGTCGTCACCGGTATGTTCTTCCAATCCAGCTTTGGGCTCTTCAATAAGGCTATCAAACAAACAAAAGCTTTCTGTGCCCATCTGAAACTTTCGGAGCATTTGAAACGATCACGTACATCTTGTTGTTTTTTTTTTTTTTTTTTTTTTTTTTTTTGGATTAAGTGGAGACATTGAGAGTAGTAATTCTTTAAAAGTAAGGACCTTTCGAAGTATATACGTAATACCACGTTGTCTTTTCATTTTTCTGTCCTCTCTCTTTAAGTCTATTTTTATGTCCTCTCTTCTTTTTTTTTTCTGTTCATCTGTTTCCATTTTGACACAACTCAGATCTCATATATAATAGCTGAACTACACACAAGACACTTCGAATGCTTGCAGTGCCTGCCACAAACTGACTGTTTGCTGATGTTTACTAAGTTCCACTACTCAGGAGTGCATGGGTTCATTCAACTCGCTACCATGCCCTCTGTTTACTAAATATTGAAATCAAACTTTGTACGCAAGTAGATTTTAAGATGATGCATTGAATTAATCTCCCGCGCCTCAATTGATTTACTTCATCAATAATTATAGAAAATATATTAATAGTATTAATAGTTATAGAAAATAAAAGAGCATAAACATTTATTGTAATTCAGTCACGTTGTCGCCCAGCAAGATCAGCCACGTTCAACGTTGCCACGAGTACACACTTCGGAAAACGTTTTTCTACACGAGGAACCTCGAAATAGTGGGATGGTCAAACGATGTGATTCGTAAAGAATTTGATCTGCTGGTTTTCAGACCTGTCATCCCCCAGAGATGCAAAGCTGGAGATCCCTGTCTACCTGTACCAATAATCGCGAATTAAGACATAAAAATTGAAGGGTACGGGAAAAAAGCACGGAATGTCCATTTTCGGACTTTTACGTGTTCTGTGACCTCTCTGTTGGTGAAACTGTACGGAATATTTCATACATGCTGAGAGGTAGAACTGTCCATAAAAAAAGCTTCAAAAGGATTGGCGAACTATTGTGTTTTACGAGGTTTTCAACATTAAAACACATTTTTTTTTTTTTTTTTTGTAGAAAAAGCATTTTTGTGACATTCCTTGTTTCTTCCCTTTCAAATAAAGAAGTAAAATACGCCTACTGCCTCTTTTCTTTATTTCTCCAGTTTCCATACCACTATCGTACCACAATAAAGCAAGAGAAACCAAAAGACTGACAAATAAAGATAAATGAAGAAATGAAAACATTTTTAGGTAATAATGACGCTGTATACAGCTGATGCTTCATTGCTGTACACAGATAGACCAAAACAGGTTATGCTTTTCTTCTCTTCCTTCTATAATTTTTCCTATTACCATTTTCTCGTTTCTCGGAGTGGAAAAAATATTCAACGGCATTGAAATACTTCAAAATTAAACATAATTAGACAATTCTTTCACCTCGTGAAGTATAACGGTTTTCAGCGCTATCTATGAGGCACCAAAATTAACTTTTGGTTGATGGCAAATAATACAGAGTAATATAAAGTTTTGTCTGAGTAACCCGCTACGAACATAAACTAAATAAAATGACTTCCCTGATGAAAACCTAAACACGCGTTATGATTAAAAAAAAAGCTACTGATACGTACATATACATGTTGCAAGTATGTAAGTTAACCAGGAAGATAGTCCTGATAGAATAAGACGATTATCAGGAGCTTATTCATTCTTTCATTAATGAAAATGTAGACCGATTGCTGCGCAGTGGCTTGTCCAGCCAGCATCACCTAGCTCTCTCCTCGTATCATTCTTCAGTCCTATATAAATATCATATTTCCGCGCAGGAAAACTACAGAAATCCTGAAATTAGGTGAATGCACCCCCCAAAATTTCAACTTACACTCTTCTGATTCTAAATATTGCATAAATTACTAGTCAGAAGTAATTATTATGATTCGATTTTACTTTGTAAATTGAGAGACATAACGAACACAGGACTGACAGTGTTGAAATGTGTAAGTAAAGCTTCGAAATCTTTCCCCGGTTAACTGATACAATTCCCTGTCTATTTCCCAACTTTTCCCGGTTCATAAAAATCCCTTTCTTTTCTTTGAAAACCGGGAATTCCCGATCGATCGCCACCCTGAATAACTAATTTAACAACAAATCGTAAACTTCTGTGTACAGAAAACTGCTTCTAGTAATATTCCAGTCGTTCTCTCACATTACTTGTTCTGATGTGATAATGTTTGCCAGATTAATCACAGGTTTGGGTTATGCATATGGTAGACCTATTGTTCATTCCAGTATATGCTTGAACAGACGTGGATGAAGGTGGAAGGGGGGGGGGGGGTTCGTGGAACCATGTTATGAGGTATTCGGGGCGTCACACTGTCCGAATCACTCATCCGCCGGTAGATCATAGGTGCATTTATTAATCTTTCAAAGCATCTGCATCTTATTCCGACTATTTTCAAACATACCAAAGGATCTTTATTGAAGAAAAATAGTCATTCTTTCTTTTTACTGCCCAATGACCTTTATAGCTATTTATTAAAGGTGTTACAAATGGTACTTTGGCAAAGTTACCACAAATAGTTATGATTATACAATTAATACAAGCTCAAAACCAAATCCATTTCAAGGCGAATGATGTCAAGACTACATTTTAGTCGCGTGCTATGGTCCTACTCTCTATTCGCCTTAACTGAATTCACATAATGACTAATGCTCTCGCTTCTAATGCGTATAGAGCCAGGTTCGATTCTCCATGGTATTTCCAAGTTTCAGTGTCAATCCAAAATCATGTGAAAAGTCGGAGAGATACTATAACTGAGATGAAGTGAGCTTTGGTAATTGAAGGCTAGAAAATATGGCAAAGGGAAAAGATATATTGACAACATACTATCTGATATTAGTTACCCACAATATACTACTGCATAAGGAGCTACAGTCTTCTTTTATATTTTATATACATTAACTTTAATGATATTTTGGTCAGAATTCAACATTCACACAATTTCACAAGTCTAGAAATGCATGCAAACATGTTCTACTCGTAAACCGGAAACGATCTCGATCCTAAACATGATTTATACTTTACCTTGCAACAGACTTAATATTATACACGTAGCTTCAGGATGTCGAGCCCTCTTTCTACATAAGTTTTGTATGATAGTCGATATGCATACCATATCATCACTTTCAAGCTTTGGTGCAATCAGTGCGTGTTGTATAAAGCATACTGCCTGCAATAGACATTCACAATATTCACTCCTCAACAAACAGATGCCACACTAACCACAAACAAAAATAGGTAACAAAGAATAATGTAACGTTCCACAGCCAATACAATCTTAAAACAAGTTCAAAGTATACGACGTATCTTACATTAGATACACTGAAATTAGTTTATTTATGGCCCTTAGGATCTACGGCTCAGGCACGGATAAGGTAGGGGAAAAGATGTTGGAAGAAGTCGTCCAGGGCCTAAGTTGAAGGTACCATCCCGACATTTGTCTGTCAGGATGATCGGCCGCTGGTGTCGAATCCACAACGTCCCGAACGTGAAGCCAACTAAATCTGATAGTGTCATTACGAAATGTGACTGTGTGACTAACAGAACATTTATCAACACACACAACACAAAGGACAAGGACCAAGGTTGTTATTTTTCTTAAAAAAAAAAAGAAGTGGTAAATAGGATAATCAGATAAATATCATGCACTAAATTCGTATCCTTTATATCGTGTTTTTAAAGCACTTTATAGTAACATGAAAGTACATAACAGATTTGTGTTATTGCCCGTCTATGCACACAAGATTATTATCGTAAATTTGCTTATATATATCGTTGATATATTTGAAAACACTACCTAATGCCTAGCTGGTTGATAAACATTATAATGGCTTTACCAAATATCAGTTATCTCAATACGATAAGAAAATAAATACAACTACGTGAATATTTTACATCAAACGTTTTCGTAGAACATGAAAAGTGCATTTATTGATACGCAATTAATAAATTTTGGATGTGTATGAATGTTATGAAAGTATACCACGCTTTCTATCTTTGTAAAACCTAAGGCAAGTAGATTAAAGCTCTTTAAAGAAGTTCGGACGCTGTGTGTTGTGAAATTAATAATTTATCACTGTAAATGAATCTTGGTGACATGATGTGGTGGTAGTTTACATCATACACATTTTATAATACATGTTTTATGGCATTTGACTCTTAACATGTTTGTAAAAATTTACTAGACTACTAATATTCTACTATAATAAATAATAATAATAATATGATAAACAATAACTAACAATAAGCAAAGGCTATTAATTTACTTTTTCATGTCTGAATTAGTTCCAAGCATTCCTTTATACTGTAACAAGTCTTCTCTACCAAATATATTCTTAATTTTTTTTTAAAGTTCTCTTCACGTTTTATTTCGTTTGGAAGTGCATTGTATACAATGTTGCCCATGTGTCTGGGACCATCCTGTACAATGCTTAATCTGGTGAGTTTTTTCTTGTATTGTAAGCATGGTGTTTTGGAATATCTTCATTCATTTTTTTTAATATGGCTTGCTATTTCGTAAATATAAATTGAAGGGACAGTTAGTAACTCGAATTGTTTAAAAATTTGTTTGCTGTTGTCTGTGTCGGACTCCAGCAATGATTCTTAAAGTCTGTTTCTATTTTAGAAAATTACGGAGCTTTCCCCTGTGTTACCGCAAAATATAATTCCAAAACTGATTAGTCGATAGATTTGTTCATAGTAAACCTGAATTAGTGATTTGGTTCTTAGAGTTTCTTTTAGAATAATTAAAGCATACAGTTGGGAATTAAGCTTCTGAGACAGTGTTTGTATGTGATTAGTCTATTTAAGGTTCTCATTTATAATAATTCCTAAAAATCTAGTATCACTAATCAATTGTTTGAGCAGAGAGTTTGCTGCAATTACTAAGTCTTTTGATTTTTTATTTTGTATTGTAGTATGGAAAAATATGTACTGGGTTTTTATTTCATTAAGGGCTAACTTGTTACTGTCAAACCATAGTTTCATTTTTTCGATTAACTCTTCCAATTTCCTCGATAAGGTATGAACTTCTTTACTTTATATTAGCACATTAGTATCATCAGCATATAGTATCGAAGAACTAGTAGTAACTATATTATTTTTATTATGGTAACCATCTATTATAGTTATTTATTATTGTGAATGTGATTTATTTGCAACTTATATTTGTTTATCATCGTATTGTGAGACATTAGTTCCACTGCACCTTTGTAGACAGAATACCTATCATTCCAGGTTTTTTTTTTTCTTATAACGTATATTTCTTTAACTTTTTCTTTTAATGTATAAAACTTCTGTACTTGTTATCTGTAGGACTGGTTGTATACAAAAATACAGAATGTAATATCTTCACTCATGACACATATTATCTTTAATCTTTTGTAAGCTGTGTAAGTAGTAATAGCTGTTGTATTCCTAGCTGTATAACCTGTGCTATATAGGCCTTGTTGCTGTCCATAGCACATACATAAATAAATTAAATTAAATTATTATTTTCACACTGTTCTTTGTCCTAAAATCTCTTCAGGGAGCTTCGTTATAACTATCAATTACCTATCTCTCTCCTGACTCTCATCACCTTTATGTTTTTAACTGGCTACTTTACTAATTTCGTCGTCTTCACGAACTGGCCACTTCTGTTACCCAATTTTCAGTAAAACTTTATTTTACATGGGCCAGTTTAGTAACTTCTAACTTCGGTCCGTCATGATTTGGCCTATACTCTAGGGCAGCGTTTCTCGAATTGTGCTCTGCAAAGCCCTGGAACAATGGTACTCATAAGGGAGGTTGGTGAACTATTCAGTCGATATCGAGGTGATGAATATGCCAAATGATAGGATATAGCATGCTTACTTTAACAGCTAAAATATTGGTAATAAATATCCAAAATACTATACAGGCTGGGGCCATACTGTACAAAACAATCGAATAAAATAAAAAATACGAGACAGATAGGAATGAATTCCCTGAACATGTTATAGAAGGGGAAAATGGCACGGACCATACCGCACTTCCGGCGGCCATCTTGGATTCAACTTGAAAATTTCAAATATGAAGGGATGTGTGTGACATATCAACTAGCACTAAAATTTCCTCAGGAATTCAGAACTGTTGTTGTTTTTTGTCTATCGCTAACGGTTTGTGAGATTTACAATAGTTTTTCCGTTACTGTTCGTTTCAGGTTCACTAATTGAAGATGGTTCTCACTAAAGCTAAATGCATAGAGATTGTTCTTATGTCGGGTGAACGAAGCGTGCGCCATCGCAGATGATTTCAACCATCGCCATCCTAAAAAGAATATCTCACCCCACAAAGTTGCTACCCTCCTATCCAAATGCATCAGGGATACAGGAACTGTTGGAAAATAGGCCCCGGACGGGTAGACCTAAAACGGCTATGAACGAAGCAACTACAGCAGCAGTTTTGGCGTCGTTTAACAGAAGTCCAGAAAATCATACGCCATCTGTCCATGGAAAATGGCGTGAGTCATATCTCTATAGGAACAATGGAAAAACAAACAAGCGGCACTCGTACAAGTTGCAAAGATTGCAGAATCTGACTGAAGACGACCATGATCGTCGGATATAATTTGCAGAGTGGGTCATCAACCAGTTTAAGAAACACCGGAGTTCGCATTCGCACACCAGATACGTTTTGGAGACGAAGCCAATGTTTACGTGAACGGCGAAGTTAATAAACAAAACCATCGACATTGGTCTGATGCTAATCCATATTGGATTGATCTCATCACGATGGTAGGTTCAAAGAAGATAATGGCATGAGATGGGATTTGGGGAACGCGAATTGTGGGGACCTTCTTTATTGAGGGGACTCGAACAGCAGCCGGTTATCAGTCTCCAATTACTGCAGGCGTTTGTGCTTCCAAATGGATGGACTCGGTCTCATTATGGAACGCATTTGCGGTCTTTTACCTGGATCAACAATTTCCCGGGAAATGGATTGGACGCAGATGCCCTGTCGAGTGGTCAGCACGATCGCCTGGAGATTTTTATCCAAGGGGCCACGTGAAGGCGATGGTTTAATCAGTCAAGAGAACTGACAAGGGATACTGAGCACCGTGTGAGCAGAATCCGTGAAGCTATGCCCCCTATCCAGCCCGATGTGTTGTTCAGAGTTCATGCATATTGGGAGCAGAGATTAAACATTATGAACAATTTGATCTCTCAGCATCATTTGCTTATGTTTCATGTTCCTTTACGTAAGTGATAAACAATGATTTGTGAAGCGTTGTATGACACTGATATGGTGATTATGTTATTAGGTGGTTAGTAAGTAGATGGACTGGTAGGCGTGGGCAAGTTGAGTGGTCACCACGTGCCCCAACCGGACTCCTTTCGATATTTCTTTGTGACGGTACTTGAAAGCCAATGTGTACCAGTGTAACTTAATGGTGTTTCCTACCTGAACAGGGGAATCACTGATAGTGAGGTATGTGCACTGTGAACGTGCACAAGTATCAGTTGACGTGCTTCGTAGGGCGCCCGACGACGTTTGCAAAAGTGCTTCAATGAGAACGAAGTCCATGTGAAACACGTTCTGTGAAGGTGATTATGGTTTTTGTGGTTCACAGCTGTACTCCATATTGATGAATGTTTGCTGTGGTGTTACAAGGTGTGTATGGCGTGTAATCCTTCCTTTCGGAACAACCCGCAGATTTCAAAACCTACCCTAATTTCGTTCATAAGTACAACACGGTTACAGTTATCGTAAATTGAACTGCCATTCAATTTCTCGTTGCAAGAGGATGTCATTTGATATTTCGCATGGCCATGTTGCCCTTTGAAAGTTTCAAGTTGAATCGAAGATGTCGAATTTCAAGATGGGCGCCGGAAACGTGGTATGATCCGCAACATTTTCGCCCTCGTCTATAACATGTTCAGAGACATTTCATTAATGTCTGTCTCGTATTTTTATTTTATTCGACTGTCCTAACAAGACCTAAGGCAGTACAGTACTGTACTGTGTACCCTGTACAGTACTTTGTATATTTATTACGAGGCTAACACAAAGTTGTGGCAGCAAATATTTTAGCTGTTAAAGTATGCATGCTCTCATTTGGCACATTCATAGAGTTTACCAACCTCCAGCAATATTTTCCAACCTCAAAAATTAAACTCAATCGGATTTTTAATGCATCCATTTAATCCTTAAAAATAGCAAGTAGACAAAAAGAACACCATCAAAAGAAGAAAACAACAGTCATCTACTTCCTCGCTCGAAGTTCTTCAAAATTTGCCTTATGGCTTTTAGCTTATTCACCTTTTATTTAAGTGAGTAGTCGCATTAGCAACATAATGTCGGTATGTCCTACCTCGATTACAGCATCGCAAGAGCAAATCCATCTCGCGCTTCGCTTCACTTACAAATTTGACGACTATTTTCACTCTGGTTGTGGCATGGAAAGCAACGAATCTAACAGTCACCAACAGCAGAATTTCTGATGTTTTCTGCCAGTTTTTCTAAAGTAACCACGCATTCTGTTTTACCTTCAGACTTCAAATATATAACACGATGGGGAGAGACTATTGAAGGATTGCAAATAACATTTTTTTAAATTTGTTTGGTACACACACAATACATGAAGTAGTACTATAGGAATAAAGTTGTTTCTAATAGTTGTTTATTGATGTTTTAGTCTCACACTTCTTAACATGAGAATTTTTGTAGTCATACACAAATAACCATAAAGTTTCAAAAGAAAACCAATTATAGAAATAAACCATGGAAATAATTAATATTGTTACAAAAAGTCAAAAAAGCTTTGTAAGGACATCATGATGAACTCACTAAAATAGAAAAGGTGTACGCTCAATCTGAAAATACTCCGATTTTATTCTATCCTTGTAATAATGCTATCATTTAATTGTCTATGTCTATACCTAAGGATTCATATTTTTAACAAATCTTAATAGTGAGTGGTAGTACCCAGTGTATGCTATACAAAGCCTTACCAAATTTGATAGATATAAAAATGTTGAGGCAACATGAGCTTGTATAATTGGAATCGAAAAATCCAAACCTTGACTAATTTTTAACGACATTCAAAGTTCTATAACTTTTCAAGCAATTGAAGTAACAAAGCAAACTTTCTTTTTCTTTGAAGGACTTGTGTAGGGTTACATCCTACAAAGTTTTTGGATTTTTTAATTTGGTCCCACATAGACTTTTCTTTCCCTCAAAACGATACTTTTTAAAACTGTCCGATTTTCGGGATAACTTTTAATACTGAAGGACTACAAGTAAGAAGCCGATTTTTTTTACCTCACAACCTACACATACACAAGTACTACAGAAATAAAAATCACATTGCTACTAGTAGTCCTTCACTAAATTTTTAATTCCCAAACTTTACAAAATAAAATCCCATTTTTTTACCAGTGTTTCAACAGCCATAATCTTTCAAAGATTAAACCAATCACAGAACTTCAATTACCAGAAGAAAGACCAGTAAGCTTTACAGAGACGCTATGGTGAGCTCTCTAGCTCAAATAAGGAAGGAGTTCTGTTCAATTCTAAAATACCCTAAAACGCCCGTTTATTATTATTATTATTATTATTATTATTATTATTATTATTAACATTTTGCAACATATAACTGCCTATAATGGACATTTCCGTTTTCCCCGCCCTTATATATTTTACAGTTTGTTTGTGTACATCGGATTAAATAACATATAATGTTTTTTATATTTCAGCGCTACGGTTTTCCGTTACGTAGAAATATAGCATGAAATACTGAGAATTGAATCTCCTACGTCATACAACGAAAATCATCCTCTGATTGGTTTGACGTAATCAATCCGTTGTATTTCCGTAGCTATATGCTTCTCCCTATGTTACGTTCCATATTCAGAAGTTTGAAGTCAAAAAAACAAAAAAGAGAAAGAACATTTACTTCATCACTTAACGAAATAATTAATGTACAAATCTGCAGTACACACTTCAATAAGTTTAAACACCAAAACATGTTTTTAATAACAGAAATTGCTCGAAACATAGGCAGGGGGCAGTCTTAACTTGCAATGTTCTTATCGCTCGTTCGTGCAACTGTTGATATATTGTAAATTTAGCTCAGTTGGTTAGCGCATGCAACCTTTAATTTTTTATATTTTCACCTAAGGCTTTTCGAATCCTATCAATGGCCGTGCTTTATTTTACTTCACGAAACGCAAGTGTAACTTCAATGTGAAAGTTTTAATTTACGTTTTTGTTTCTTACATGCTTTTATTATTATTTTATACAATGACGTACTAAAACTATTCAGTATATTCACGGCCTACAAGTACGTTAAATTGTTAACAGATGGCAGTAACGAGCACTATTATTTCATGTGCTTTTAAGTTCTTGAAAAATACTTCACTAGCATTCATTAAAAAAGTATACGATTGTCGGATGTAAAAACCCACATTTTTTACAGAAAAAAAGAGGTATTCTTTTTAAATACAAGAGTTCTAAAGAGCATTATTAGAAGATATCTTATGATTTAATCATGAAAATGAAAAAGAAAGAGTTGATATAAATTAGTGTTGAAGCTACCAAACTATATCAATATCTTAAAAAGTATTAAAAGTAAAAATCAATTTTAAATGAATCAAACGAACTAAATGACGTGTTAAGGCATACAGAAACGCTATTCACCACTTATGCTATTTCTTTCGATCCATTTTTAACAATACTAACAAATCAAATACCATTTGTATGTCAATGACAAGCAGTCGGAAGACTGATTACGTCATAACATGGCGGCGCCCGATTAAGCGCAAGGCTGAGACACTTTTGAAGCAAGTCTTTATAACTCTTGATAGATTCATCACAGAAAGAAAAGAAAATGTTTTCCGTAGTCTGCTTTAATAGAAGAATTTTTTATTGCAATAAAAAAATATTACCGGAAATGTCCATTCAGGAAAGATATGTTTTACAAATCTGAAAATTTGAGGTTTTACTCAGAAAGAACCAAGGAAAACCCTGTCCAAATTTAATCAAAATCAGAAATGGTGTAACAAGAACCATTTATATATTTGACGTGAAATGACCCCTGTTATTTGTTTGTTTGACCTTGTAAGTCTGTCCGATGTAAAATGGCTAATATGGATACTTAATTTTTTCTTTCTTTTTATTAAAAAGAAATATAATTCAAACAGTATCTTCTTATTCCTTTCGAAACTTATAAATACGTAATAAGCTCCACAATGAAATCTAACATTGACACACAAAAACAGAAGACTATTATAAATCATTTTGGAACTTACCTTCTGGAATTCGCATAATTCTTCAGAAGAAAATTCGTCGTTAAACACCTGAGATATAATCCTTCTAACACATGATCTTTGAACTTCGAGCATTACTTGCGTATCTACCATAGAAAGATTACGAACATAGTTTTACAATATAAAAATATTCCAAGTATATTCTAATTTCTGTACCTCAAAACTAGAAGCGCGAAAATAGCAAACCCTTGTTTTGCAGAAATTTAAAAAAAAAAAAAAAAAAAAAACATTTTAAAATTTTTTCTCTTACTTTCCGATTATTTCAAAACAAAATTTTTTACAAACAGAGTCTCTTTCTGAAAAGTCACATTAGTGTAAAAACACTTGCTACTTCCTTAAACCATGCGAAACTTACTAGTTTAGCTCGTAAATAATCTGACTATTTTGGACTTGAGAATAAAAATCTACTTGAAAAATAGACTACTGACACAAGAAGACTATAGACTACATACAAGAATGTAGGCAACGTAAATAAGGAAGTAGAACCTATAAACTAACTAGCCAAAGTATCCGCCCGTTGGTGCGGGATGAGTAAAATACATTGGCAACACTAATAGTCGTACATGGTGTCTACTAATTTTGTGACTTGAAATTCCCTGAGTTTTCCAGGATTTCCACGATAATTTTCTCCAAATTCCCTGAGTTCTTAGTATAGTGGAACATGTAAATAATATCAATGACATTTTTTTTTTAATCCCACCACCACCCTGTCTAAACATGTTGTACATTATTGGTATTACACAAGTGAAAGAAAAACATAATTTCTTTAAAATAGAGGATTTTGACACAATTAAAAAATCCGGTCAGTAGTGGGAACCGAACCCACGACCTTCGCCTTGCCTGGGCAGTGGTCTTACCAACTGTGGACAGGTCCACCTCATAATTTTCCCACAGTTTTAATTGTAAGTTATAGATTTCCCTGAGTATTCCTTGAGTTTTCCAGATTTATAAAATTCCATGAGTATTCCAGGTTCCCCAGGTTTTCCACAGTGGTAGATACGCTGTCGTACTACTACTACTACTATTATTATTACTACTACTACTTACGGTACAACTAAAACTACAACAACAACTACTGTTACTACTAATACTACAACTACTGCTACTACTGCAAATACTACTAGAATGCATATTTTTATTTACAACAATCCAAATTTGAATTTATAACTAAACAATTTATTATTTCTGATTGTTGTTTTAACTTAAAAACGAAAATAATATATATATTGCGAAGGACTCTTATAAACAAGATTACTATTTTATTAATTAGATCGCAGCACAGTCACTTCCGGTGATTTAAAATACCTAAAGCTTCTGCGCCTGGACCCAAGGAACATATATGCAAAATTTGGCTGAAATCAATGCACTCATGTAGATTTATATCTTGTTCAGACAGACAGACATTCGATTAATTAAATAGATTAAAAATCATAGTGCATAAACATGTCTTTAAATATATCTCAATCTTAAAGAAACGGGGTACCCGGTTTCAGGATCCGAATCCGAATTATAAAGATCCGTATCCAAGTGCCCATTCCCACGATAGACAGATAGATTTATTTTCCTTTTCCTTGCTATAAGCTCGCTATGAGAACAATAATGCATTATTAGTACTCGGCGTGTTTTTCTTATGTACACAGGGAACAATAGACATTGACCTGATACAACTAACTATTCTAACGACTTTAACAGACTGACTAATACTAAGCCAACGTGGTATTTTAAAAATCATCGGAATTATGAGCCAAAGGAACATATGTGAACTTACATTTTCCTTGACACAAAATCAGAGCTAAAAAGAATCGGATAGAGCTAAACAGTAGTAAAGAGACTTTTATTTTCGACAGCACTACATTCACTTTCGACTTACTACGTAATCAGCGTTGCCAACCGTACGACCCTGGCCGTATTTGTACGGTAATTTCATCCCTTTGTACGGCTTACGGCCCAAATGCAGGGCCGTACGCATTTTATACGGCCCTGGGCAAAATTGAAAATTAAAAAAACTAAATATCACATCAAATAGACAAAGGAATAGTTAACAAAAAATATTTCTTCAATTGAATGGGTAATCTGGTGACCTAGCGATCAGCAGCGTTAAGCATTGAAGTCAGGTGAGTAGGCCTATTACAACAGCGATGAGATTGAGAATTGCTTTTCGGGTAATTCCCGTTGGCTTTCGCTTCGGGAATGTTCCGTTGGCTTGGCTTTCTTTTCGGGGAAGTCCCGTTGGTTGTGAAGACAGTGAAGAGAAGTTGAATTGGATCAATGTCGCTCGCTCGCTGCAAGCTGTAACTTGCTTACATCTGTTCCAGATGACGATCGGGCTCTGCATAGCATAGTGTGATTAGTGTCGGGTGAATGTAAAAGTTTTCTGCGTTTTATGTTTTTTTAGTTCGTTAAAATTTTCGTAAAGGTTAGTGATATTATTAGTTCATACGACTTTTATAGGTAAATAAGGATGGACTCCGAGGACGAATGTGGTCCATCTACACCAAGAAAGAGCAAGACTAAAACTGAAAGAAGAAAACAACGATACAGAGAAGCGTGGGAAAAAAATCCAGAATACAAGAATTGGTTATATCGTGATCCAATGACTGAGGAAACAGCTAAGCGCAAAGTATGTAACGTAAGTTTTGTATTGGATTTAAGTAATGTGAAAAGACACGACAAAAGTGAAAGTCACATAAAAAATATGAAAAGTGTGTCGTTTTCTAGTCAGCGTAATTTAAGTTCATTTTCAATAAAAGAGGACCATCTCACGAGTGTAGATAAACTGGCCCACGTAGCAGAAATAAAGTTCGCGGGTTTCCTAGCAGAGCATAATATATCATTTAAAGCAATGGACCACTTGCAAGACGTGATAAAACAGTCTTTCCCTGATTCAAAAATTGCAGAATAAATGCAAATGAAAGGCACCAAGTGTACAGCAATCGTGAAAAATATTATAGGTAGGTGTCATGAAACGGAATTAGCGAACGCGTTAAAGTCTGTAAAATTCAGTGTCCTAACAGACGTATCTACGGATATCGCGAGTGTGAAAACTTCGTGTGTTGTGGTCCGTTATTTTGATTCTGCCTCAAATAAAATTGTAAGCAAATTTTGGAACCTCAACAATGTTCATGACGATGCGAACTCTGGTAAAATGAATCAAGGTGCAACTAGTGAAAATTTATTTCAGGGTATTATTAACTCTATATCAGAATTTGACATTCCTTTGGAAAACTGTGTTGGGTTTGCTTCTGATGGGTTCGAGGAATTCGGTAATGACTCGTTTTAAAGAGAGGTGTCCCGGTATAATCGTATTAAAGTGTGTATGTCACTCACTTCATCTCTGTGCAAGTGAGGCTTGCATATACCTCCCTAGAAGTTGTGAGGACTTAGCTCGCAGGAGCTAGTGCCAAACGTCAGGCAGAGTTAAAGGAATTTCAGATGTAAAATAAATTTGATAAAAGTGAAACAGAGAAATCGACTTTTAACATCCACAATTAGTGCATGTGTGTTATCAAGTCAGTGCGTCCAGAATAATGGCTCAACATGTCGAGATTTTATTGCCACTGAAGACATGCTCAAATCAATGACAAAGCGTTGTCTTTATGGGATTCCTAAGCAACCTTCTCAACAACAAAGCAGCAATCTATGCGGTGATGATGGAGATGCTGATGACGACGAAAACTACCCCTTCACTTTCGACAACTAAGTATGGTGAGTGAAAAGTCAACTTACTTTTACCTTAAATTCAAATTGGTTTTATAGCTAAAATGGGGAATTCATTCAGAATTTTAGCTTAATTTCTTGAATCACAAATTACTTACTTTTAAGCATTTTCTCCCATATAATTGTTCTCATATTCCCTAAAATATAGAACGATAACTTGGAAATTGTAGTAGTAAAATGTTAACTTGAGGTATGATTAAAATATACGGCCCTGAGGTAAAAAGTACGGCCTATTTTCAAGTGGTGTACGGCCTTCTTGCGTTCCGAGGTTGGCAACGTTGTACGTAATAGACTTATTTATCTATGTTATTAGCATTTTAGAACATAGATTTTACATTCTATGTTCTCTACAAAGATTGATAGAGAAACCAATCTTTTAAACCTTCCGAAAGCTGTACAAAACTGCACTGATTCCATTTTGGGCAAAATTGGACTTAACCGCTTCTATGGCTTAAAAGCAAAGAGCAATCAAGTAAGACAAATACGTTATGTAAAACACATCTTTAGTCTAATTTCATCGTGCGATATCAGCACATTATTTAATAACGGCAAATAAGGCACTTTTTAATCTTAATTATCAACGAAAATATAACTTTACTGATTCAAATGCTTCAATCCGTAATTTATAATTTATTCCTTCCTTCCAACCAACCAACCAACGAAAGTAAGTATATATGTATGTATGTATGTATGTATGTAAGTATTTGTATGTATGTTTGTTTCTTTCTATCCATCTCTCTATCTCAAAAGAACGGTTACGACCTACCTCTATAGCTTAACCAACCATTCAACATGTCGAAATTTGCGGACAAATACGCATTTTTCTCAATGGAAATAGTATCTACCAAATAGGAGTATAGGAAGTGCACACATTCATCTCTGAGAATGTAAAAATACGATATAACCAAGTATTAACAATCAATAACTTATTGTATATATTTCCTACCAAAAACTAAGTAAATTTACGGTAACTAGAATTTCCCATTGATACAATCAGTACTTGAAATTCATTTCCTATTAAACTTACCTGAACAGAAGCAGAATCCACAAAAAACACGGACAGCTTCCAATTGAACCTTTTCAGCAGGTGTTAGCAAGTCTACATTCAACAGTGAATCCTGAAATCCTGGAAAAATAAACACAGTGTGTGTGTAAGAAATTAGATAATACTCAGGAATGTATTACGTAACACGAAAAACATCTACGTGGTGTTATTGGAAAGTTTTAAGACAGGTGGCGCCACTGCTCAAGAGGAGTAGACATACGCGTAATTGCCCGTTAGCGTGGAAGCGGTGGTGTCGTGTGTCCTTGATACGTGCTGAAAGGATCACTGCGATATCTTTGTTCAATACAGCGTAGCAACCTGTTACGTGCAGGTGTGTGTGTGTGTGTCGTGGCGGATTATTAATTGCGCAAAATGGATGAACTGGAACAACGCGTTTGTGTCAAATTTTATTTTAAAAACGGAAATCTGCTTCGGAGACGCATGAACTCTTAAAAACAGCTTTTGGAGATAAATGTCTAAGCCGGTCAAACGTGTTTATCTGGTTTAACAGATTCAAAGATGGCCGCAACTCAGTCGAAGATGACCATCGGTACGGGCGGCCTTCCACGTCAAAAACCAAGGAAAACATTGTGAAAGTTCGCGATTTAGTGCGCTCGGACCGTAGACTGACAATTAGGGAGATGGCTGACGACCTGAATTTAACTTTCTACGCGGTTCATTCAATCTTAACTGACGATCTGAACATGCATCGAGTGTCCGCGAAATTCACTCTGAAATTGCTGTCAGATGAGCAGAAACAACACCGACTTGAAGTGTCCCAAGACCTGCTTCATCGGGCCGAAACGGACCCAGAATTGTTAAATAGGGTAATAACTGGTGATGAAACATTGGTTTATGGAAGGACGAAATATGGAAAAATTATATGAAACAGACTTAAAATTCTTGTCTTACTTTTTTCAACGACAGTGCAATGCATGTATTTGGGGAAATATAGTTTTCTTTCTTTGAAGGTACTGAATTCGCTTAAATTAGTTTGTCTAAGTTAGTTATCACAAATGCGTAACCTAAATTAATTGTAATCATCCTCAATGGTAGAAAACCGTTACTTATGTAGAGACGTCTTTTGCCATCTGCCTGATGGCTTCACCAGTATCAACAACTTTTATGTAAAGAGAGTTTTGTTTTGTATAAGGAAATATATAGTCCGGAGGATAACGGAAAAATCGTGCATTTTGGTATACCAACATGAAATTTGGTTTCTTTGTGATCACGTGATTATTTTAAGATATTGAGGCATTTTAAAAATCACGTTAATCCAAAATGGCGGCCAATTTTCAAAATAGCTGAACGTAATTACCATGAAAGAACACAAAAGTAGTGTTGTTGATACTCATGCAGTGAAATTTAGTATATGTGTTCTTTATGTTCCACTTGTAATTTTTACATGCAAAAGAATAATTAGTTTCAAAGCTCCTTATAGAAAATGGAGGTTGATTTTCAAAATGGCGGATGCTAATTACAGGAAATAGACGGAAAAAATTGATAACTTGAAATTTAGATGAAGTATTATGTGAATGCTGGTGGTCATTATAACGAATAAACTATTTTGAAACCACATCTATCTAAAATGGCGGCCAATTTTCAAAATAGTGGATTGTAATTTCAAGAAACTAACGGAAATATCGCTCTTTTCGTTTCGAAACATGTTCTACACGTTTAATTAGCAATTTCCCAATATGAAGATATTCGGAAACAACTTCCATATCATCTCAATATCACCGTTAGTACTTTCAGGATATTTTTCTATTATCATTTAATCTGCTGATCTTGTTTACGTATTTATGCTCAAGATTTATGTAATATGAGTCATAGACTAATAGTGTGTAGGGAAGTATGTAGTATGTCCTAGTAATCCTACTAATACGAGAAAACTTTCCGTAACTGCTTACGATACTATTGCTGCAAATCTAGAATTTCACAAAATTAAGTGCCTGCCAGATAACATAAAAGTAACTCGGCTCGATGATGGTGACGGAATTAGAAAGACTTTTCAACGAAGAGGTGCGAAATATCATAAAAGTTGCAGCCTACGGTACAACAAAACTGACCTTCTACGTGCTACTAAACGAGTACTGAACGAACGACAATCCACTAGTGAGGAAGATTCCTCCTCTTCAAAACGCTTCACAAGGATCAATGTATCTACAAGTAACAAATCAAAATATTTCTTCTGTAACGAACTGGAAACGAAGGGACTATCACTTACCAAGGCTGCAACAATAGCTATTGACAACAACGTCCGTCAGTGTGCTATCAATCTCAAGACCAGCTGTTGTTGTCGAAACTCAGTGAAGGTGACATGGTAGCTATTGAAGCAGTACACCACAAGCCTTGTTTGGTCGCTCTGTACAACAGAAATAGACCCTATCTTCAGAAGTCAGAAGAACAAGATGTTAACAAGTCAGCGCACACGAGTGCTTTTGCAGAGTTAATTTCCTATATTGAATCGAATATTGATAACGAAGAAGTAGTGACAGTTTTAAGCTAAGCCATCTCAAAAGCCTACTTTGCAAACGTTTAGAACTATTAGGAGGTGAACCATCGTCTGCCCATTCCACAAGACTTAAAGAGAAGATTTTAAATTATTTTCCAGAACTTGAGGCTCATTCAGAAGGTCGTGATATTCTACTGGTTGCACAGAAGGACGTGGGTCCCTCTTTAAGAGCAGCTTGTGCCACTGACGCTGAATTTGAAGCAGTGACTCTGTCTCGAGCGGCTAATATTATAAGAAGAGACATTCTCAAGTTCCGCGATGTATCATTCGAAGGGTCATTTGAAACAGATTGTCAGGAAAACTCAGTACCTGCTTCCTTAATGACTTTGTTTGAACTGATTTTGGGTGGTACAGAATCTACAGATATAAGAAATGAGACTAACTACAAATCACAGAAGTGTTAATCGATTTCTCAGCTGCTTTTGTTCAACTTTGAATGTGATCGTCACAGAGGGGGTACTGGTACAGCGGATACATCAGTAGTTAAACATTCTAACAAAGGCGAAACTCCTCTTCCACTGTTTTTGGGTTCTTTTATCCATAGTAAAACCCGATCAAAAGAGTTGCTGGATACTATGTATAGGCTTGGTCTCTCGGTATCATATGATCGTGTTCTAAGCTTGTCAGGTGATTTGGGAAATGCAAATATAAAACATGGTAACTGTGTGTCCTCCGCAACTGAAATTCGGCATTTTTACGACATCAGCTGTAGATAATTTAGACCATAATCCAACATCGGCACTGGGATCCTTTCACGGGACATACATCTCACTATTTCAGCATCCGGATGATTGTGAACAGTAACGAAAACAAGAATTAAACAAAACGCCGTTTGACAGATCAAAAAAGCTTAATAAACTACCTGCGACTTACATTGAAGTCCCGGCAGTATCCACCGCTGGAAAGGAAGTAAACATTCCTGAATACCGAGGAGACGCACAATGCAATAACTTCTTTAGTAACACAAACCTTGTAGCTGACGAACAACAATGATGTAAAGAAGTTTGTGAGTCACTTGGCAGAAACTCAACCTCAAATACGAATGTCGATGTGTACTGCACTTGGGCAGCATTTCATTCAAGAAGAGATGAAGCTAACGGAAACGGTGAACAAGTAACTTCTTTAACAGCATTACTTCCTTTGTTTCCCGACGCTTCGAAGTCTGTCGCCATGATTAGGCATTCAATGAACGTAGTGAAGAAGGCAGTGGAAGTATTAAACCATGGACAAGTGACTGTTATTGCATGTGACCAATCTCTGTACAAAATCGCCAAGGAAGTCCAATGGTTATGGCCTGAAGAATTCGGAGACCATTTTTGTAATGCTCGGTGGATTACATATCAAGCTGACACTTCTAAAATGTCTTGGTGACATTTTGAGCATCAGTGATAGAACAGGCCGGAGTGGCTGCTAGTGGTACTGCTCAGTCTTTTCTGAAAGCTGTTCATGTTAAGAAGACTTTGCGAGCGCACCAAATTACTGCATGTGCCTTGTTCTATCTCAGACAACAAGCATACCATGAATATTACAGCAACAATGAAATGGAGATACTAAATAAACATGAGTGGCAGAAATATTTTGCGCTTGATCATGTCCATTATGCACGTGCTGTAGCAGTTCACCTACGGGATATGTCAACACTGTCTCAGAAGCATCCCGGCATCTTCCAGGAATTCTGCAAAGGGAAATTCACTGTGCGAAAAACTGGTCGACCACTTTCTCAAATGCCGTTGGACGCAGCTCATGAGCAGAATAACGGCCTCGTAAAAGGATCAGGAGGAACCACAGGTCTAACTGAAAACCCATAATCCCTTTTAAGATGGATGGTAAGCGGACCCGAAGTCGCACGCATCATAAATGAATTCTTCAGTGACCTTCGAACATTGGCTGATCCAGGTTTGCATCACGAAAATATTCCCAGCAAAGAGCAAAAGTTTATCAAAGATGTCGCTGCGATGGCTGAAGTTATGAACGTAATGGGAAACCCATTTCTAGACGTGTATTCTGACTTAGTTGTGCTTGATACTGGCGAAGTAGGGGATTCAAGTGTATCACAGTCTATTCGCAATATGGAAGAAATTGGTAGAAGACAAAGCCAGGAATTTATAGAGGACCGTCTTATAAACCGAACTGTGCCATTAAACAATGTTCTGAAGAAGAACAAAATACTATTGCCCTCTCGAAGTCTGAAGAAAAACTCAGCAAGCAGAAACAACAACTATGTTCTCTGAAGTAAGACCATAACCTTTTTCTACGCATGTACATCTCTTGTCAAGTGCGTGATGGAAATCTTTCAGAATTCTTCCGACATGAAAATCAACGCTTTCCTCCAGCGTTGGCAGAAAAAGATGGTTTGATGCGATCCGGTGGAACGTCTGATCTGCTGAAATGTTTAGAAGATTACCTAAGAAAGGACGAGCAAATCATAGAAGAAAAGGTCGATCAGTCTGCAAATATGATCATCATTGATGGCGCAGCTTTAGTCAACATGATGAAGCCAACTTTAACACACACTTTCGAAGACTATGCAGATAAATTCATCGTTTACTTGACCCAAAAATTCAGCCATTCAAATATTCTCAGAATTGATGTAATTTTTGACGTATATAGGACTGACAGCTTAAAAACGCGTAGAAAAAGAAGAACAGGTATAAGATGAAAAGTGTAACCTGAGAAGAAAGTTCCAAGCAAATGGAACGAATTTCTTCGCGTAGAAGCAAACAAAGAAGAGCTTTTCTTACTTTTGGCAGACATAATATCAAAAGCTTCCTTCCGTGGCACGGTTGTTGTAACTTCAGGACAATCTGCTTTCAGCTCGAATTCGATCGACGTAAGTGGACTTATGCCCTGCAACCACAAGTAAGCAGATACTAGGATATTTCTTCACGCTGTGCATGGTCTTTCCAATGGATATCGCCGTGTCTTGGTACGAACTGCTGATACGGATGTTGTAGTTCTTGGTATTTACATCGCGTCTAAGCTTCAGTTTGAACAGCTATCTGTATCTTTCGGAACCGGAAGACTTTTTAGAATCATCGACCTGAGTGGCATTGCTGCATCTTTAGGCAGCGAACGCTGTGAGGCTTTACCAGCTTTCCTAACAGGTTGTGATACCACATCTAGATTCGGAGGCAAAGGGAAAGTATCTGCACGGTGGGCATGGCACTCAAAGCCGTGACTCCAGTACTAGCGACACTTTGTCGTTCACCAAGCAAGGAAGATATTGCCAAAATATTTCCTGTTTTAGAAAGATTTGTGGTTGTGCTCTATGATAGATGCAGTCAAGAACAACACAACAGCGCAAGACAAAAACTGTTTGCCCCCAAAAAATAGAGACATTGAAAATCTTCCGCCAACGCAGGATGCTTTGCAACAGCACGTTCTTCGTGTGGCCTACCAAGCAGGATATATATGGGACAAACTCTTCAACCAAAACAACACCTTCCTTCTCCCAGTGATTTTGGATGGATGCGATTCACAGATTCAAAGGCTTGGATACCAAGGTTAGTATCTGTTATACTTTTTAAGTGTTTTTACATTGAAATCTGAATCTTACTTCTATGTCATTGTTTATTCGTGCAATTGTTTCTTTCAGGTGGACAACATTGAATGCAGCTACAGAAGCTTGGAGGCAGATCCTCAAATGCGTTTGTCTAAAGGGATGTGGGGCTCTTTGCAAATGTGTAAAGGCTGATTTAGTATGCACAGCACTCTGCCACTGCGGAGGTTGTTCTACAGATTACTAAAATGAAAACGGATCACCATGAACTTTTATTATAAATTTTAAGTGTTAACTGTGATGGATATGTTTTCAACAGATGCATTTCCTCAAGCTGCACTGTTTATTTTTAAATGAAAGATATTATCCACGTGAATTTCTCTTTGTTAAACGTTTATATATTTTTAGTTTTATTTCTAGATATGTTAGAAATGTGTATTGCTTTGGAAGTTTAAATCTTCAGAACATTCAAACATGTTTAATTAATTCTGTGCCAACCATTTTATGAACAAACAAATGAACAGATAAAGAAAATGCATATATTATATTTCTATGATAGCTTACTTACGTTTCAGGTTTTCTAAAACATTTACTTTGCAACAACCAAATTCCAGATAATCCATACATGAAAATGAAATTTTTCTTGAAACAGATGTCCGCCACTTTGAAAATTAGCAGTTATTTTCGATGGAGGGTATTCCTAGAAGGTTATATATATACATATAAATGAAGAGAAGTGTACAAAACATTTCTGTATCAAATTTCAGCTAGTTAGCTCGAAATTTATTATTTCCACTTAGTTTTCCTGAATTTACTTTCGGCCATTTTGAAAATTGGTCACCATCTTGAATATAGGCGATTCTCGAAATGCCTCCATATCTTAAAATGAACAAATTGACACACAGAACCTGTGTGCCAAGTTTCATGTTGGTATACCAAAGTGCACAATTCTCTTGAAATCATGCATTTATCCTCCGGACTAATAGTGTAAAGACAAGAAATTAAGTTGACATATGTAAAAATACTGTTGTCATCTATCTGAATTTGAATTTAGTTTTTAAGGCCTTTAGGCAACTTTGGCTCAGGCCGGATGGATGATGATGGGATGAATTGGCGGAATGAAGAGTGGGAGGAAAAGAGAGAACCCCGAGAAAACCCACGCACACGGTGTTTTGTCCACCTCAATATATACCCTTCCTGTATTTAGAGATTCACCTGGTAACACATAACAGTATTTTTACATTTGTCAGTTTAATTTCTAATCTTTTTGCACCGTATTTCCTTCTTAATTGCAAAACTTACATAGATAAAAAAAATCTTTACGTAAAAATTGTTGTTCGTGTTTACGAAGCCATCATGCAGAAGGCGAAAGACGTGTCCACAAAAGTAAAAGTTTTTTCCCGTTAAGGACGATTACTATTAATTTAAGGTATGTAATTGGGATAGTAAATTCGTCTTCCGTTCCATAATGTTTCTTTCTTATTGTTTATCATACTATTATTAATGTGGTCTGTCTGTGTAGTTAGCCAGTTGGCAAAATCATAAGAGCATGTGCATCGAGTACCAGCTTCTCAGAAAGAACTGAACTAATTTATGGCCTTTAGGCAACTTTGGTTCAAACCGTCTGCAAGTAGAAATAATGTTTATTGTATAGTCACGTCTGTGGGAATTTGCATCCTAGGAAAGTTCTCTATTCTTGTGGTCTGATATGACATGCTTCAGAAAATAATTACCAACCTCCACAATGATTTATGAATGTATCAACTCAAGTTTCTTCTCATGATTGAACGGTTATAAACAACGTTGTCATCAGGTTCCTCGTCAAAGCTCTTTGTATCTGACTCATTTTCACCATCTAGCTTGTGTCCCTATATATCATATCTTACTGTCGTATTCCCAACATGTTTGTCTTGCGTAACGAATAGTTGTCACTCAGTTCGAAGTCACATCACTCACTCATGTCAGAGCTATCTTTATTCAATGTCTTCACACTGTCTGTCTCATAGGTTTCGTTACCTCTAGCGACGTATTACCGCCCAAAAACTCCATTTATCTTTATTGTTCTTGAGATTGCAAAAAAAATTCAATCTGCAAGAACTAGTATGTAGCACCTAAAAAAATCAAGGTTAAAAAACGGTTTGTGAACCCACACACAGCTTAAACGGCTGGAGCTAGAAAAACGAAATTTGGTATGAAGGTAGATCATCAATGGTAGGTTTAGAAAATATTAGAAAATGTTGAAAAATTCGCAATTATGGATCTAAAATGGCCTCCAACATGAATTTCTCAAGAACGAAAAACGGAAGGTTTTGGGAACCGATAGACAGTCTAAACGACTGGAGCTACAAAAACGAAATTTTGTACGAATGTAGATCATCATTAGTAGGATAAGAAAATATTTTAAAATGCTGAAAAAGTCACAATCTTGGATCCAAAATTGCCGCCAAAATGAAATTTTCAGAGAATACACAGTCTAAACAGCTGGGGATAGAAAAACGATATTTGGTATGACGGTACATCATCATTAGTAGGTTACGACAATATTACAAAATGTCTCTAAAGACGACATCTTGGATCCAAAATGGCGGACCCCAAAAGGTCATTTTCAACTCAGTTTGAGCTAGAGATACCAAATTTGGCATAAAAGTGTATTATCAACAGTAAATTACGAAAATATTGTAACATTTTGAAAAAGTAGCTAACTTGGATTCAAAATGGCCGACAAAAATCATTTTCAACACCGTTTGAGCTAAAGATACGAAATTTGGCATAAAGGTGTATGGAACATATTACAACATTTTGAAAATGTCGCCATCTTGAATTCAAAATGGCCACCACGACCAAAAATATTTTCAACACCGTTTAAGCTAGAAATACGAAATTTGGCATAAAGGTGTAATATCAAGAGTAGTTTAGAAAAATATTACATTTTGAAAAAGTCGCCATATTAGAATCAAAATGGCCACCCAAAAACATTTGCAACACCGTTCGAGCTAGAGAAATGAAATTATCAAGAGTAGTTTAGGAAAATATTGCATTTAAAAAAAGTTGCAATCTTGGATTCAAAATGGCCGCCCAAAACTCATTTCCCTCACCGCTCGAGCCAGAGAAATGAAATTTGGTATGAAGGTGTACCATCACAAATAGATCACGACAATATAAGAAAATGTTTAAAAAAGCCGCCATCTTTAATCCAAAATGGCTGCCCCAAAATCAATTTTTCAGATCACTGAAGCTAAAGAAACGAAATCTGGTATGTAGGTGTACCATCACGAGTATGTTACAATAAATGGGGCAAACTTACCTACCCCCCCCCCCTCCCGGGGGGTATATGGAGACAGATCTACACCATGGAGGCGCAGTCCCCATTCTTTTCTCTGATGTATCGTTTAGCTTCCAGTACTATGGCACTTTGAGTACGTAGTTTCTGCCTATTACGAGTTATCCCATTCACTTTCAATCAAAAAGATCGTATTTTTCGCGGTGACGGGCTGTACTCTTATTTTATCTTATCTAGTGACGTAACTTTTAACTTGGCTTGAAATTATTTCGACTGCTTTAACTTGACTTCAAATTATTTCGACTGCATTCAACTCTGCAGAAAGAAATAGGAGAGTAAACGAAAATCACTGCGACGGTCTCCTTCCATTGTTTAAGCCGATTGACGAGTACGTTTGACACCATAAACACATTAGAGTACTTCGACATATAGTGCATCACCAGGAATTTCCTACAGTACCATGTGATGTACAATGGATGCCTGTACAACATAAAAATAAAAATAATGAAGTCAGAGATAGTAAATGTTAATACTCATAACGCACACAATTAACACACGAAACCAACATTACATACAGCTAGTTCGTGTCTACGTTGGAGGAGGATGAGAGAGAGAGATTAGGATTCAAAGAATGGTGGCACACGTCATTGGCAATGTCTTACAGTGTCTCTTTTAACATTTTTTTGTCTTTTTAGGATAGTATCACTGCTCAAAAATTATGGCCCCCCTCGTTCCCCTGAACTAACCAAATCTGATTGCATCTTGTGGAGCTACTTAACACATGTATGCCACAACAACTCCCAAATATTACAAGTTCTACAGCAGAATAATGCGTAAGTTAATAATGAAATCTGTTCCGAAATTCTGAGGAAATCGTTTCGTACCGAAATTCTGAGGGAATTGTTTCTTAAGTCTCGACGTCGCATTACAGCATGTTTGCATGAGAGTGGAGGGCAGCTTTACCATATGTTCTGTGGTCCAGTGCCAATCAAGTACGTATGTAACTAGGTTTCAGTATTTACCGCAATAAAACTTTATTTCTAATGTTGTACATACATCTATCGTACACCACATGGTGTTCTTTGGTGTGCACAGTGTTGCCAGTTACAAAGATATTCTTTTAAAATTCCAATTTCGTGCTGACGTAATAAAAGTTAATTTACTGTTTCTCCAGATATTCAAAAAATCATATATCGGTTGGCTCGATAAGAATTAACATGTGCAGAAATTAAAAACAAAGAGAAAGTACCCAAATCACAGCATTTGAGAGACGATGTGAGGCAAAATGAGGGTTCTCGTTATTTTTACTTTCCACCTTTCAGTACGCTTTCCTCTCTGACTTGTCACATTTGATACGCGGCATATTGGAATTCCACGGCAAAAAATATCTCCAAGGATGACACTTTATTTGTGTGCAGCCACATTCACCTGTCACGTTTTGTTAACTACCTATCAGTTTAAATCTGACAGGACTTCTTGGATACCCTATATTATTAGTATTTTTATTGTCTATTTTAGCGAGGAACGTCTGGCCACCAAAAGGTAAGCGAATCATATTTTACTCGTTACGAAACTGATCATATAATGCATTTAATTTTTCTTGCATTAGGTTTGCAGATGAGATGGTTCTTCTTGCAAAAGGTAACAATCAATCAGGGTCCTGAAATGTAAATACCCAACCGCTGGTTCAAGAACGAATCAGATTCGAGACGTTATGATCTTTTGTATTTAGTTCAGTATTTTCTAAACCAACTGAGTACGAAATTAGTTAATGTTCTTGCTAACTTGTAACTGGCTCGAAAGGTTATTAGCGATGTCAGTGCTTATGTAATCCTAGTTTAAATAATACTATTTTGAGTAAATTTTTGTGATTCATCATCTACAATAGTGGAATAGTGGAATGTTTTCCCTTAGGGAAATATCTTAAGCATGTGAAGTAGTAATATTATAGTCAGACTATAATGTCAAACTTTACGATGATATGCGGCCTGAGCCTGAGAGAGACCTAGATAAATTACATTTAAAACTTAAGATGGTGATTGCTTTGAAGATTCAAATAAGTATTACATTCTTTGTTACTAACTTTTGCCATGAAGTTATTTTATCTTCTAGATTTTAACAGTTCTGTATGCTCGTTTTCAAGCAGCGATTACTCGAGCTAAGGATAAAACTCAAGTAAATGGGTGGTGAGAAATGGACCCTACATGCCCTACTTACATTGGTCTAACTTCTCTTATAATCCCATTGTATCCATTTATCGGTTTCATCCTTAACCTCTCGTAAGACTTCATCCTAACGACAAGAGTACGCAGTATTGAAAGCTGTGATATAGCATTAGCTTTATTAAATCCACTATGACGGAAGTAATATAAAATGTATTTCGTTCTATTTACCAGTATCCACCTCGAACAATTACTTACCTTTCTTACGGTTCAATGGAGTAACTTCTTCACCTTCCACCTCATCTTCAAAGTCCATGTTTTCTGGAAAACAAAATTTACATATGTATCATACAGTCATTAACCTCGAATAATATTGAACGAAAAGAAAAAAAACTCAAAATATAAGGAAATTTAAACAAGAACCCTATGCTTCAGGGCAAATGATGTTTCAAAGAAGTGGTGGCACATTTTAGACCTTGCATTCGGAAAAACATCCCACGAATTAAGATTATAGGACTGTACAGGTCGATGTAAACGCATTTTAAATATTACGATACTATGGG
Source organism: Lepisma saccharinum (assembly GCA_022664845.1). Taxonomy (NCBI): domain Eukaryota; kingdom Metazoa; phylum Arthropoda; class Insecta; order Zygentoma; family Lepismatidae; genus Lepisma; species Lepisma saccharinum. Next base: position 76,906 of record JAGDQP010004765.1, read on the forward strand.
CTTACCAGTCTTATGCATCTTTGAGGTAGTTCTTGTTACTGCTAATTGTACGAGGATTCCCAACAGCTCATTAGGTGTATTCTTTCGCACGAAGGCTGATACCTCATCATGAATACCACAATTAACATACATCTGATTCAAGCTCTCCAATAACACCAATAAAGCCTGATTTCTTGTCTTGCGGTGACAGTTTGAAAATTCCACAAATAATGCTGATATCTGCTCCAAAAGACTCTTTAGTTCTTCAGCAAGGCTTAATAGGAGAAATAAAAAGAAACATATTATAAAGTAATATCATTTCTAAATGCACACATGGTAACAAATTAAACGCTCACCATATATAAACACAATATGAGAAGTCCCACTTGCAAAATGCATAACTCAACATTCCATAACAAAATTAGGTCTAAACGACAATGTCATAAAAAAAAACTAAACCCAACGCTTGAGAATGTAATAAATCACCAGAGCAACGAGCAGCTAAGACCAAACAGTAAACAAATGCTAAGCGAACTTACAATGAAAATCTTTTTATTACTGCAAAGAAAATTCTTCACTGAAAAGAAATTCAAAATTTACTAAATAAAACTTATGAAATAGTGCTTCCTTGAATTCAAGCTTAAGGGAACCTAGTAGCCGTAGCTCAGTGGTACAGCGTTGGCGTAGCATTCGGGAGGTCGTGGGTTCGATCCCAGCGGCCGACCATCCTGACTGAGATTTTCCCTGTCACACCAGACAAAAGGCTGGATGGCACCTCTGGCCGACACCTTCCCGAATCCTTTCCCCTCCCCTCTCCCGGCCTGAGCTTTGGATGCCTAAAGGCCATAAATAAAATTAAAATTCAAAATTCAAGCTTAAGGAACTGTATACATTTTTCACATATTCAACCACAGGGTGTCTACTGAGTTCCATTTTCAAAATTCCAGTATATTTCCAGTATTTTCAGTATAACTATCAGCAAAATTTCAGAACCTAATACTATGATTTTTTTAAGTTCTTTAGAAATAATCACACTCTTGATGATTTCAGGTTTGTAATTGTTTTACGATCAAAAGAATATTTTATTTTTAATATATTTAGTTAGCCTTGATTTTTTTTAAATACAAATGATTTTTAACATTTTTTAAAGGGCCTCCCAACTCCCCTCACAGCCCTCCGCTCATTGATTTACACGTCCTTAATTAGAAAATGTATACAACTCTTACTTTGGAAAAATTTACAATCTCAATGAATACAAAATTGTTTTTAAGACTATTAAAACAATTACAAAAAAAGTAATGTTGACAAATTACCAGTTTTACATAAATGATAAAAATCGTTGTATAAATTTATAGCTTTATATATAACTGTTCATTTTCAATTCACAATGATATAATACACACAAAATATACTTGAATAGTGTTATCTAATATCACTGCTTCTAAGTGACAATGCTCTTTCGGCTATGTGGATCACTTCGTTAACACTTACATCCAATAAACACAGCCAAAGAAAGAGTATCACATAACACACACTGTGCAAGTAAACAGTTCTTCAGTAGATTCTGTACCAGGCTTATTCTAAGTAAAAATCTGTTCTAAATAATAAGTCACATGGCAGATATATACATATATGAAATCAGCCACTTTTATATGCAACACAGAAAAAACTTAAATACGTTAGCCTGTATACAGTACTTTATACGCTTTATAAAATATGCAACACAAAACTTTATGTACTATGCTATATAGTTTATACATTTTATAACAAATCATTTTATTTTATCATACACATTAAATTATCAATTCACAAAGATTATACCTTACACTCAAAAGGTACACACATTTAAGGCAGTATCTTTTTCAGTCTTTTCACCTCCTTCTCCAGTTCCTCTGTTTCTTGCTTAGCACTCTGCATAAATACATCGTTTCTTCAATTCTAATTGTTTTATTTCTTCTGCTGCTAACTTTCTTTTGGCTGTTTGTTATCTACACTCTTTTTATACTTTTCTAAAGCTTCATTTCTCAATGTTGATGCACTTTTGGACGCATGGATCATCATCTTCGAAACACTAATAGCTAATATCCCACCAGCTGCAGATACTGCATCATACATCACACGCTGTGCAATTAAGCTATTTTCATGAAGATTCTCTACTAGGCATTCTTTGTTTATGGAAAAATCTCTTTCAATACTAGCGTTCCCGTGAAACAAAACCAATACTTTTTGAGTGAAGTGGATCAGTTCTTTTGAAACATTGTGTTGAAAATAGGCGGTGCTTAGAAAATGGTCCAATCGATCAGTTTTGGGATCAAAGTTGATGAGATACTTCACTATTTCTTTCTTTGATGAGAAATCTAAGTAGTCTCGTTTTGCAATATGAGCTTCCATACTAGACAATTGATTTGTCTCAACAAGAACTTCTAATGCAGCAGTTACACTGTAGGTCTTAATAGACGAATTGGTCATAATTGCAGGATTGAAGCAGCTGGCACCTCTAAAAAAAATTGAAAGCAAGAGGACTTTTGACAAAAATCTTCATGCATATATCAACAAGGAATTTTCTGCAGTCTCCATAGAACTGAAGAACTTTCCCATCTTTTAAAGCTGCTGAGGCTGCAAATCCAATGTCAACAGCATGGAAGGGCTTCAGGTTTTCTGTCTTCTTCAAATCAATCGAGAGAAGTTTCTTACTAGTATTTGCCGACTCCAAAACATGATTCTTTACAATTCTTCCCAACAGGTGTTGAAGCATAGTACTCAGATCAGTGAACATAAAAGGCAAAAGAGGATCATTATTCTGATACTTGGAGAGATCAGAGAGAGAAACAGAACGCATGAATGCCAACTGTGCTGGGAGCAGGTCATTTCTAACAAAACTTTTTATAATTCCAAAGTTTTCTGATGCAGGAGGTTTTTTCTAAAAAATATCAACATACTTCTTAATATGTGGCAGCATTTCCACAGCTCTTTCAATAACTTTTGAGTTTTCGACCCATCTGATAGACCAAAACTTCAAAGGAAAGAGATGTGACCCTGTTATGCGTATGTAATTTGCACGTCTACTTGGGTAGTCCTTGAAGAAGTAATACAAAGAGCGCAAAAATCTGTGAATGTTCCATTCGGAGTTGTTATGTGCCGTTTTATATGCACCATGAATAGTATGCAAGGAGCATGTACCAAAAAGTCCAACAGCTTCGGATCTGAAGGTGAATCATCTAAGTACTTCTTTAGATCGTTCGAAAACTTCAGGTTTACTTCAGGTCCATTGATACTTGCAGCATCTTTTTCGCATCCAAAACAGTGTTTTTGCAAAACTGTCATCAGGTCCTCAGCAGTAGCATGACCCAAAAATGCGGACGTAAGATATCTTGTTTGAACTAAGTTTCCGTCCCAAAATATAACAACCATATCCATTTGACCCTTCTGAGCGACAGAATTTAAACTTTCATGAAAAGAAATACAGAAGAAAGGACACTCTTTAACCACGTTTGTCAATTCTTTTTGGAAGTATGGACCCAGTCCATATGTAACTAGGTATCTAAGTTTATCCTTGTGCATGTTGAACTTCTTCGCAATTTCGCTGTCGGGAAACATCACTTTGAAAAGATCACTACAAATGCCAAAACTTCTAGCAGAAGAATGGGTCATAACTTGATTAATAGCCCACAATATTTCTGCAGTAATAACTTCATCCTTGAAGATAAAATTGTTAAGAGTACTTCTAGGCATAACACAAGTATTGAATGTTGTGACCCTGTTATCAATAACACAAGTATATTCGTTATTAACAACTGAAGTTCGCACTTCACAAAGTCCAGCTTTCACTGGAACAGAGTTTGTAGTTGATGGAGCAGCATTCACAGGAACAGAGTCTGTAGTTGCTTCCTTGGCAGGTAGCACGTGAAACAGTTTTTTGCTGGAACTTGAAGAATTTACTCTTTCGATATGCTTTTTGCCTTTGGCATGAGATCGAACTGAAGACACTCCCATGTTGCTAATATCAAAACTAGTCATACACAAAGAGCAATACCCTTTATACTTATCATTTTCCAACCTCTGAAGTCAATTCCAATCTGAATTTATTGTTCTGTCCAACCACTCATCTTTGAAAGAAGTCTTTCCTCTTATTTTACTCATTGTCTCTGAAAAGATAAGTGCAACACTAATGTAGGTAAGCAAATAAATAACAATGGATGCAGTATATTATATACATAATACACTCAGGGCTGCAAACTAGCTGTAGGGTAAAATTTACTGACTTTACTAACTAAAAATGTGGAAATACTGACTAAATACGTACTGACATCAATCCTCATTTAAAATATGAAGTAGACTAGGCTACAACAACAAATCAAATAATTAATTAATTGTCTTTACCTTCTCCCCACTGAGTAGCTGTGAAAATTGAAATTCGATCTTTAAATGAATGATAAAGAAACGCGATAAATGGGTACTGCTGTGCAATCATCGAAGTCCAGAGAAAGTCACAGCTTCTCAGACCAATTCCCTTGCCTCCTTTTTAATATACAATATAAAAACAAAGAAGTAGGTACACCAAAATTTGTCCTGCACCGTGTACGACAAAAAAAGAAAACAACTTTCAACAAATACTTCGTAGACTTCACAAAATATTTCTTCAAAAATCAATAATTAAACATCCATGCCCAGCATTAAAACTGGCCCTCGGCTTCCGTTTACCTAGCTGTAAAAGATGTTTAATGCAGCCAATCAAGGTGTAAAAACTGACTTTACTGACCAATTTCATGAAATACACACTTAATACAGACTTTCCTCAAAATACATACTTTTATTGACTTTACTGATTAGTTTGCAGCCCTGTATACTGTACTTGAAGCGATGCATATAATATAATGCATCCATTGTTATTATACATGAGGTATTGAAAAAAAAAAAAAAAAGAATGAAGAAAGAGAACGGAAACTGAAAACAGTATTTGTAGAAAAGGGGAAGTTAGTGACTATCTGCAACACCAAGAGAGATGCTGGGCGATGAGGGCGTCACGTCTCAACGCCGCGTCATTGGGGAAAATCATAATTTATTATTTCAGTAGTTGTACTGTATTACATAAGTATTGTTGTCCTATAAAATCACTTTTTTCATGACCTGAAACTCAATTTCACTACTTTCATGATCGTTCGGCCCCACAAACCGTAGATCGTTCGGATCCACAACCCCAAACCGTAGACACCCTGCTCGGAGGCCTGATACAGTGAGCCAAGAGCATTATTTGTATTATCTAAATGTATTATAAAGTTATATTATAACTTGTATAAATAATTGTATATTATTATATTCTAGTTATAATGCAAGATTGTTATTACCCTGCACTTTTGGAGTTCAAAAATCCAGGGTGGATTATAAAGAATAATAATATTTGTATATTTCATAATTTTTCCAGTATGTGGATCAAAATTCCAGTATATTTCCAGTACCAAAATTAAATTCCAGTATTTCCAGTATCAGTAGACACCCTGAACCATGACATACTGAGAATCAATGCCATCTCATATTTAACAATTAATATTTCTTCCGAAGCACATCATAAATTATTAAAGCTTTGACCTCCTCTTCAAATCACTACGAACAATAAACAAGTTATATCTAACGACATACAACTAACATTTATAATAAAAACCTGATTTTCACTTTATCTGGACTAGCGTAAGCCACAGTGATGTTAACCCCCACAGAATTTATTTTACCGTACCTTTATCTATATGGATGCATAACTTCCGAGACATTAGCGTGTAACAATTACAAGGACTTGGAAAATCGAGTCACGAGGCTCATATGGAATTTCAGTTCTTCGGTAGGCAACACTGTTCTAGTATGAGCAATGATAGGAAGCTGATTGGT
>JAGDQP010004766.1:3194-20566 GCA_022664845.1 Lepisma saccharinum
CCTCGTCGGCTTTTGGTTTATTGAGCTATGGTTGGGATCCTATCTTCCTACTCACTTGCTTTGTTTCTATGTTAACATCTAATTAATACTCATGAATTATTAGTAACTGGAATTATTCCTACAAGACGAGGTGGCCGAGTGTTTAAGGCGTTGGACTGCTAATCCAATGTGCTCTGCACGCGTGGGTTCGAATCCCATCCTCGTCGGCTTTTGGTTTATTGAGCTATGGTTGGAATCCTATCTTCGTACTCACTTGCTTTGTTTCTATATTCAGATCTAGTGAATACCCATCAGTTAGTAGTAACTGCAATTAGTACTAGAAGACGAGGTGGTGAGATTTTCTCGCTGTGTTAGTGAGAGAAAGTCGTTTTTGCGAACTGGTGCTGAGGGCAGATATTTGCGAATCTATTGCAGTTTTTGGTTTCGTTTGTTCTGTGCCTGAACTTGGTGAGTGGTTTGAAGTACGTTAGCAAGATTGGCTTTTGTTTTTATATTCTGTATTACGTAAGTACTTTGTTGTCAAACTTACAGTATGTTTCGTTCTATTCGAGAAAATACAGTGAAATTTTCGTTCGAGAAATCCATGCATCGTGTTAGACCCACAGCAACAGAGGTTCATATTTGGTTGGCTAATAAAGTTAACGTAAACACATTGATGGTTTTCAGTTAAAGATACCAGAATATTATATATTTATTTGAAATTTAGCTCCCTCGGCACTTATGAACGATTTTTGCGTGATACACCAGAGGAACTGCCTTTCGTTCACAATGATGGAACGCAAAGCATGGTTCAAATTATGAGTGCAAGTGACGACGCCATTCGTGTACGGATCTTAGATCTTCCTATAGAAATGGACATGGGAGCAGTACGTGCTGCTTTAAGTAAATATGGTCACGTAAAGAAACTTGAGAATGAACTTTGGTCAAATAAATTTAAATTTCCAGTGTTAAATGGTGTAAAAGTTTGTCATATGGACTTAAAAGTTCATATATCCTCCAAACTGAACATTCATAGTTTCTGGGCTACTATTGTTTACACTGGGCAGCCAGCTACGTGTTTTGCGTGTGGTCTATCAGATCATCAAATTAGTGCTTGTCCGACACGACGTAATCGCAACGTATCAAACACTGGGGACCCTATAGTATTAAACATGTCCAATTTGGTTAATGGAAGAATGCCCACAACACCACGATATGAAGACACATCCTCTACCGGTAATTCGGGAAACAAGGCTGAACAACACGAACATAATCCGAAAGGTCCTTTTCAATGCAGCAGCAATGATAGGGACAATTATGTGAGTGCCCCCACCACAACTGTTCCCAACATTCATGACACCAGTGAATTTCCCGGATTGGCAACACCGGATTTGCATCAGTTGAACAAGAAAACAAGTGATGGTGATAATGAACCGATACTCCCTCCCCCCGTTAGTGAAACCACCACAGAAATTTTCAACGCAAGTGCAAATGACATAGCTCAACCAGTCAATGATGAGTCATCGTACCCCAGGAACTCAACACACACAAACAGCCAGGTTGAAAATGCAAGCACAGATGTGGCCATGGAAAATGTGACGTCACAATCTGAAAGTAGTGAAGATAAAACAACCCCTCCAGCACTCATGTTTGTGTCAGAACAAAGTGGAATTATAGAAGTTAACAAGGGTAAAAAAAGAAAAACATTAGAAAAACAAGAACAATTGCAACCTTCATGGTTTAGTAACATTACGGATTCAGGTGTTAAACAAGTAGTAGAATCAGGCTGTTCTATTTCAAGTACGATACCTCCTCCACAGATAGCTCAAGCATTCGATGATAACACATAATGGGTGTTTTGTTGTACATTGACGTTCTAGACACCCAATCATATCATTACTAGTTAAAACTCATTTGTTGAGTTCTTCTGTCAATAACAGTATTAAGAAATGTCCATACTATATGTTCTATTTTTTTTCTGCTATTCTCTTTTTTCGTATGACATGCAAGTTAACGTAAGGAGAGTGGGATCATTAAATATAAATGGTATATACAGTAGTTATAAAAAACAACTCTTACGTAACTTTTTACACACAAATGACCTGGACATATGCCATTTTCAAGAAGTGGTCTTTACAGACTTCAGTTTCTTAGAGAACTATAATTCATATGTAAATATTGGTACGCTCGGAAGAGGCACCGCAACTGTTGTGAAAAAAGGTATTAATATTACAAATACATACCGTTTAATTTCTGGTCGTGGTATTAGTATTATAAGTGACAATATTTTGTATGTAAACATTTACAGTCCTTCAGGTTTTATGCACACAGCAGATAGAGAACAGTTTTTTAACGACGAAATAGTTGAAATAATACCAATTCACAATCCACAAATGGTTGTATCGGGGGACTTTAATTCTATTCTTCGAAAAGAAGACAGCACTGGGTATTTCAACAAATGTTATGCGCTTGAACGGTTTGTGCAACAGTTCAACTTGAAGGATGTGTGGATAAATAAACGTAGAGATATTATCTATACTTATGTTACGTCAACAGTGCAGAGTCGCATAGATCGACATTAGTAAGGTACTATTCTCTCATGTTAATAGTATTAATGTGGTGCATGCTTCATTTACGGATCATGCCGGAATTCATATGTCTTTGCAATTGCCAAACCTAATAGGCTTAACAGTTGGTAGGTCATTTTGGAAACTGAATAAAGATCTATTGTATGTTGACGAGATTAAACAAATGTTCAAACAAAAATGGAAATATTGGTGTCGACAACAATGTCATTACCGGCGACTAAATGATTGGTGGGTAAAATATGCTAAAATTAAAATAAGATCCTTTTTTCAATGGGTGGGAGCAGAGCGTAGACGGGAACTGAGAGACACTATCGAACTGTTGTATAGTACCTTAAACAATCTCTGGAATAAACCTTCAACAGCATCCAACTATATGTCTATACAAAGGATCAAAGCAAAGTTAATGCGTAAACAAACAGAGTACTTGGATAGTTATACACGAAAGCTTATACCAAACAATCTAATAAGCAATGAAAAACTTACGTTTTATCATATTATAGCAAGCCAAAAAAGAAAGAAAAATAATTATATTGAAAATTTAGTGCTTGATAATAATGTAGTAATTAGTGACGTAAAGGAAATAATCACTCATTGTAAATCTCACTATTCAAAACTTTTTACAGAAAATAAGGTTGATAAAAAAGATTGGTGCGAACTTTTTGCAAACCTTCCATCCACAGTTACGGATAGAGAGAACCAAGAATTAATCTCAACCGTAACAAAATCGGATGTTTATAACGTCCTCATATCTACCAAAAAGTACAATAGTCCTGGCAAAGACGGTCTTTTATATGCATTTTATCATGAATATTGGGATATTATAGGTGATGTATTTACTAGTATTGTTAATGAAATTATGCAACATGGGAATATTTTACAAAATGAAGGTGTTATTATTTTAATACCAAAAAAAGGTAATACAGGCGGTATTTCAAACTTTCGACCTATCACATTGCTCAATACGGATTTAAAATTGATTTCTAAAATCTACCAAGTAAGAATGATGAAAGTGTTGGGAAATATCCTAGGTGCAAAACAAGCCGCATTATCAAAAGAGAAAAATATCTATTATACATTAAGCAGTATAAGGGATATCATAGCTTATTTTAAATTTAAGCGACTCCCTGCTTGTTTAACCTCAATTGATTTTAGAAATGCCTTTTATTTAGTTGAATATGAATTCTTGTATGCAGTCTTGGCAGCTTATAATTTCCATCCACATTTTATTAATAGCATAACGCATTAATGGCAAAACGGTAATTACAGGCAAAAAGCCTGTATCATAACGAAACGTCTCAGCTACATATAAATGGCCATTTGAGTACTCCCTTTAAAATAACGCGAGGTATTCGCCAAGGATGCTGTCTCTCAACCTTATTATCTGGTCTTGCTTTAGAAACTCTACTTCAAACTTTAAGCACGTATAATGGCCCGCAATTACATGTCTTCAAAAATGTATCAGTGTTTCCATTCGCTGATGATGTAACGCTCACCTTTACTACGCGAAAACAACTGGAACATGCAGAGAAAACACTCACCCAATATTGTGCAGCCAATGGCGCTCAAGTCAACAGCACCAAATCAAAATCTTTGCAGTTTAATAATTGGCAATTCTTTGATACGAATTATGTATTTTAGTAGTGTAACAGAACTAAAAGTATTAGGCATTACTTTTACGAGTAATGAACAGGAACAAGCTGATGCAATCTGGACCAATTCTAAACAAAATAAGAAATGCATGTAGTCAACAAGTACATAGAAAACTAAATATAATACCAAGGGTATGGTACCTTAATACTTACATATGTTCTCAACTCTGGTATGTAACTCAAATATATTTTCTCCCAGAAATCTGCGCCCAAAAAATTCAATCGGCTATTGGCTGGTTCATAGGGTTTGGGTGTTATTTCAGAGTGTCCAAAGAAGTCCTAATGCTACCAGAAAATATAGGTTGTTTAAATGCGATTAATGTACGCCTAAAATGTAAAGCACTGTTCTTCGTTAGAGGATACAAACATTTACATACGATGGAATCCTATACGAGTCAATGGTTAACATGCTGGACTCAAACTCTACCTTCTGCGAATCCACCCAATTATGGGGTTTTAAAATACAGTCCTGAATATTTATCGAAATTTTGTCACGGATTGGAGTTACATATTTAATGGTAATGAAAATGTCTATATGTCACCAAAGTGTATGTATTTATATCTCATGCATCCCCAATTTGTGACAACAACAATCAGAGTAACATGTAAATATCTCCTACAAGATTGGTAAAAGATCTGGAAAAATATCCACAGTAAATTCCTGTCTACAGAAGTACGTAGTTTATGGTTTTCAATTGTTCACAATTTAATTCCTACTAATAAAAGATTACATGATATACAACGTAGCAATAATATTCTTTGTAGCACATGTGGTAAAATTGATACAATCATACACAGATATACAGAGTGTTCACAAGTTCAAACCATTTGGTTAACTCTTGTAAACCTTTTAAGTAAAATATGTCGAAAACCGACATACTATTTCCAACCAAATATGGTTATCTGTCCAGACTTTTCATGGTATCAAAATACGAAAAATAACTAAGTGATATGGTTGCTAGCAAGCACTATTGAATACGTGCAAATGCCTGGAACGTTGCTACTCGTTGAAGACTACATTGATTTTCTACGTAGAGCAAAATGGAAATTATTTAACAAAACAGATGGGAACAAAATCTTTACGAACTTCCTAACAGTTCTAACAGATAGAACCTAAAATTCCATCACGAATTTGTAAAATATTGTAACTACTGTATATATAAAATGTATTGATGATGTAAATCAAAATACATTTCAAGAAAAACAAGAAATAAAAAAGTTTTTTTTAAAGGTCATGGACTGCTAATCCAATGTGCTCTGCACGCGTTCTTTCGAATCTCATCCTCGTCGACTTTTGGTTTATTGAGGAGATTTCTTTGGAAACCTATCCTCCTACTCACTTGCTTTGTTTCTTTGTTCACATCTAATTAATACTCATGAATTATTAGTAACTCTAATAATTCCTACAAGACTAAGTGGCCGAGTGATAGTTTGGTGTTGCCTTCATTGCAACTGCCACACGAAACAGCAGCTCCGTGCTTCGTGTTGAGCAAGCTTTTGTGTTGCTGAAATTTTCCATTTTGTGTGAAGTTAAACAGAGCCGTTTTGTTTGCTTCCTTTGAAGTCAGTTTTACATCATACTGTTTGTGCTTGACGTGAAAGTTTAATTGCAGTTGATTTTGGATTTTGTGTAGAAGATCTATGGATTTGGTGCTGAAAACTTCTTGTGTATAGACTCTGTTTTCCCCCTCCCCTAAAAAGTGTAATAGTAATAGAAGCATGGCAACGAGAAGAGTTAATACCCTGAAATTTGATTTTGGGTGTGTACGTGTACAACCTTCCTCACTATTCAAGAATAATTTTTCCATGACTATTTTGCTTTCCCTCCTGAACAAGTTTTAAGTATCGGAATGGATATTTACAGAAAATGTGCGTTTCTCAAACTTCTGTCTGCGCCCCTCTGTGAGACAATATTGAATGATAGTGGTGGTGTAGTTAAGTTTACTGATGCTAATGATGCTTATGATATAAAGGTAACCTGGGCTGATACTCACATTGTGACAGTAAAGCTACATGTCATTCCTATGGAATTATCTGATACTGCCATAAAGGATGTAATGACCCAATATGGTACAGTGTATAACATCCGCGATGAAGTGTATAATAGTGAATATATGTATCCTGTTAGGACTGAGAGAAAGTTACTGCGCATGGAAGTGAAACGTCCGATTCCTTCCTACGTAATGATTCAGCACCAAAGGTACTGGGTCACGTATCCCGGACAAGAGAAAACGTGTATTCGGTGCCACAGTACAGAACATTTGCATTCTACCTGCCCCCTACGACGTAACCAGATTACCCATCCAGACAATAAAAGTTATGCTGTTAAGGTTGTTCAACCCACGCACAGCCATGTACCCCAGAGAGCAGATTTTATACCACAGTTTGCCACTCTTCCACTAGTTCCCCTGGCTCGTAGTGATTCCCATCAGACACAAATAATCCCTCAGTCCAATCAGAACTATACAGTTGCACAACCGATTATGAATTTGGGTATTACTAATAATGAGCATTCATCTATGTATAACGGCACTGATTTTCCACATTTGCCATCTCGTCAGACTAATTCCCTTACCAATAAAGAATCAAATCTATCTTCTGCAGCGACCTTGGTTTCTCCAAATGATTGTGAATCTACCCAGCAACTAAATCAGTCTTTGTCCGATTCAACTGAAACTGCTCTGCTGGATAAGGGACCTGATTATGGATCCCCTGCCACAACCGACAATACATCTATGAGTGCAAGTGAACCGTCTTTAAAGGTGTCCCCTACAGAGAACCCACATACGACATCTACGCTTCCTGCTTGTGTTAGTTCCCGCCTCTGAAAGTGAGGTATTTGACACAGACTCTCTGAAGTCCGCACGTCCCCAAGCAGTATCCCCTGGACCAGGAAAAGTGCTTCAGGATGACGTCAACTTCAGTCAGAATACACATAGTTTTATTGATCGAGTTCGAAACAAGCTTCTCAAAAGATCTGAATTGAGTGAGTTATTGTTTATGAAAAATAATGAAGATACAAATAATGCCCTTCCTGACGTGGAACTGGATACAAAAGAACAGCATTCTGAACAAAATATGGAGTAATGTTTTACTCAAGTTTGACACAGAACTTCGTGTGTGTATGGGAGAGACAGAGAGAGAGAGACAGACAGACAGACAGAGAGAGAGAGATAGACAGAGAGAGACAGACAGACAGAGAGAGAGAGAGAATGCAATTTTTTGGAAATTTGATTTATATCTCTGTTTTTGTTAATTTTCATTGTGAGAGCGCTTTTCAAAGGAGCCTGGGGCAATATGTACAGTCGCGCCCCCATTATGCTATGCATTTTCTTGTTACTTAGTTTGACATTAAATATATTCGGTGCTCCAAATTTAAATTGTTTTCGAAATGCGCTACAACAGTGTATATTATATATTATTTTTTGTATTTTAATGTCCTTGAAAATAGGTAGTATTAATATTAATAATATGCAAAGTGCAACGAAACAATTTTCCTTAAAGGATTTCCTGCAACCAACGAATGTTGATTTGGCCCTTTTGCAGAAAGTAGGGGTAGAAGTGTTAGATCTAGGTCCGCAATACACTGTCCATAATAACTTTACTGCCAATGGCACTGGAACGGCAATAGTTAGCAAAAATCATGTTCAGTTCTCACCATCCATTTTCTACCCTACAGGTCGTATCCTAAGTGGACAGTTAGGTAATATAAATCTCATAAATCTGTATGCTCCGTCTGGTTCTCAAGCTAGAGTTGAACGCAATAGTTTCTATGCTGTAGATGTGGCCTCATGCATAACACCACACAATGATTTGCTTATAATTGCTGGTGATTTCAACTGGGTTTAACACTAGCCCTACCTTAAACGAACTCGTACAGGGGTTTCATTTACAAGATAGTTGGTTGTCCACTAATCCACGACGTACTGAATATACTTACGTTAAACGTAATTGTGCCTCCAGAATTGACCGAATTTATGTGTCTCCGTTACTCACTCCACACATTTCGAACATTGAAATAATACCCACAATATTTTCAGATCATTATGCTTATCTAATTTCGCTCAGGTTGCCAGACGTCACAATTGAACGTGGGCGGGGGTATTGGCACATGAACACTTCACTCCTGTCAGATACCGGATTTTGTGAATTGTTTGTAGAAAAGTGGAATTATTGGATACGTCAAAAGCGATATTTCCGCAATATCTCTGACTGGTGGTTTCAGTACCTGAAACAACGTGTAGGTAGCTTTTGCCGTTGGTACTCTGCAGAAAAGCAACGATATCAACGGAAACTTTACAACTTTTATTACCGCTGTTTACAAGATGCCAAGCGTGCTGTTGCTGTGGATCCTGCAGCATTACCTAAACTGAAACAATTCAAAGCTAAACTTCTGAGCCTTAACAGATAGCGGATGGAGGGAGTTAAAATTAGAAACAAATCTCGCCTCACCGACCCAGATGAAGATCCGTCACTTTATCACGTGTTACAGGAGTATAAGCGAGGCACTCGGAAATACGTTGAACGTGTTAAAGACACAGAGGAACGAACTCATAATACTTTGGCAGGAATTAAACAAACGTTTTATTCCTATTACTCCAGCATGTATGGAGAGTCAGAAGCTCTTGATTATCCAGATGCACTCAGAACACAGCTTCCACGTGCTATAGGTGTAAATGAAGCTAATGCCCTAGAGACTGCCTTCACTAAGGAAGAAGTGAAACAGGCCGTTATGACAGCATCCCGTGGTAAGTCACCCAGCATTGATGGCCTGCCAGCAGAATTTTATCAAAAGTTTTTCCATCTAATAGGCGATACATTGACTGAATTTGTTAATGAACATTTCCCACGTGATCCATTGAGGACGTACAAATCACCTGGTGTAACCGTTTTTGTACCCAAGCAAGCTAATTCCACAACCGTCAACCATTACAGGCCTATTACGCTGTTAAATTTTGACTATAAAATCCTGGCGCGTTGTTTAAATAACAGGTTACTTGTGTACATAGATCAACTCGTTGGACCTCATCAATATGCTTGCATAGGAAATAAAAGAATTTATGACATTTTGCAGTCTGTGCGAGATGTCATTGCTACTTTCGGCGAATCTACCTCTTCCAGTGGAATCCTGTCTATAGATTTCCATCAAGCATTCGACAGTGTCAATCATGGTTATCTGTGGCAATTAATGTCCACTCTTGGTGTAGGGGATCTATTTATTAAATGGATTCGTGTACTATATGATAATGGCCAAAGTAAACTGAAAATAAATGGTTTTCTAACAGAACCTGTGAACATAAAGAGGAGTGTGCGCCAAGGATGTCCACTCAGTATGAGTTTATTTACGATTTCTTTGAACCCTCTTCTTTATACTATACATAACCGTATTAGTGGTCTGTCTATTCATGGTCATGTCCTAAGAGTGCAGCTACGCTGATGATGTGACAGCGTTTCTCCGTAATCGGACTGATTTGTGCACCCTCCAGTCTTGTCTTCACGAATATACTACATACTCAGGCTCTCAAGTTAACGCAGGAAAGACTAAACTTTCACCACTTGGTACAGCAGCGATCCCTCAGTATCAAGACCTAGTTACTGTGGTCAACCAACTGAAACTTTTAGGAATTACCTTCACCGATAGTATTGACGAAACAGTAAAACTCAACTACAACAACTTAGTGAACAACATCAGGCAAGTGCTCCAACTTCATCGGTCACGCAATTTGTGCCTATTATCACGTGTGTATTTTGTGAATACGTATGCTTTTTCCAAACTATGGTATGTATGCCAGGTTCTTCCAATGCCGTCTTCAATTGTCTCAAAAATCACGAGCACAGGAAACTGGTTCTTATGGCAAGGACAGGTGTTTCGTGTCAAATATCCTTTTACCTGTTTTCCTCTTACAATCGGTGGCTTAGGTCTTGTACATGTCGGATGCAAAGCACGAGCATTGTTTATGTTCAGGGGATTTCAACTTATTAGGAACAATGATGAAACATTGAGTCATACAGTGATAGCTTCTTGTGTCAATAGTACTGGGTCTATATTTCCTGTAAATATGCGTGCTATCTCTCAAATTTATTGGTATTATAGTGATGTAATTTGTTCTTATTGGTATCTGTCGAAGAATCAAGATGTAAAATTTCCAACTTGTGTGAAGTCAATGTATAGCCTTGAACTTCAGCGGCTTGATATCGCACCTTCCCGTGTGCAAGAGAAAAATCCTAACATCAATTGGGCACAAGTATGGAAGAATGTTTTTGCGTCCTATCTACTACGACCTGTCCAGTCCGTTTGGTATTCAGTTGTAAATGACGTTGTTGATACAAAAGCAAAACGACACCACTTGAAATTTTCCGATAGTGCTCTTTGTGTAGGATGTGGAAAAGTTGATGATTTAGAACATCGCTTAACTAGTTGCGAAGAAACGATACAAATATGGTCAAAGTTTCAGAACATGATAAGAAAAATTTGTAGAACAGCACCCAACTATGTAACCAGTGACATATTCTTATCACCAGAGTTTAACTTGTATCCTCGCACAAAGCATAACTCCGTCGTTTGGTTGGTAGGAAATACTGTCGATTATGTTCTGACAACTAACGCTAGTCGTAAACTGGACTATCAAGATTTCTTGTGTACCAGATATAGACATTTTCCACCTCCAAGGAGAAAAGAAATGTTTGCAAATTTTGTAGAAAATGTTTTATTGCAAGAAGTATTGTAATTGTTTTAATCTGTTTGTGAACCCTTTAAAGCTTTCCTGCAGAATGCAAGCGCTACATAAGGTCAGGTTACAGTATAATGGACCTCTATTTCATAGCTAGCTACACAATTTTTAAATTGTTCTTTTATTATCAATTTACTCGAATAATTTCTTTGCTTATTTGTTTATTATCTCCATGTTTCTTTTATATGTTCAAATGTTCTGTATTTTCATTATGTTATTTAACAATAGCAATGTGACCTAATGCACTTTGCAGTATTGTCCAGGTGTGCAATACTTAATCTGCACTTCAAAAATGTAAAATAAGTTCATGTGTAAATAAAGCTAGTTAAAAAAAAGTGGTTAAGGCGTTGGACTGCTAATCCAATGTGCTCTGCACGCGTGGGTTCGAATCCTATCCTCCTCGACTTTTGGTTTATTGAGGAGATATGGTTGGAATCTTATCCTTGTTCTAGCATGCGTAAAGGATTACTTAAAAGTGGAGAGGTGGTTAAAGTACTGGTTTGTTAACAGCCAACCACAGAGCGAAGTTCCGTTTTTATAGTACATATTAATAATAATCGTTATTAATTAAAAGGACATTTGTAAAGCAATACCGATAATATTTTATGAATCTTACACTTTACGTATGGAAAATATATTCTCTAAATATTTTTTTAAAATTTATTTTTAAATAATATATCTTCTATTTTTAAAATAATTTGTTTTCTCAAAATCATTTTAGTATATTTTCACACTATTCTGGGAGTGTTTTCGTTGTGTGATTGATATTCTTACGTAGCTCACACAGTAGACAACTAATTTCAAGAAGTTTTACAAACGCAGATTATATTCTATCCTGGTTGGAAGGCCCGATGGAAAGAGGCCATTGGGAAGACCGAGACGTCATTGGGAGGACAATATTAGAAGAGATCTTCGAGAAGTAGGTGTTCGTGATGAAAACTGGCTTGATACTGCCCAGGATAGAATCCAATGGCGAACGTTTGTTACTGCGGCGATGAACTTGCGAGTTCCATAAGCCATAGAGTTAGTTAGTTAGTTTTTACATAAAAGCGGTCGAGCGTGGGACTGATCAGCCCACCTCAGTTAGTACCGTAGGTCAAGAAAATATGGAGCGCTATTTCCACATCCCCCATGCGTCGCTCACGGCGCGTACGTATCGCACAGGGGATAACTTTGCCTTTTTTACATATATTTAAGTAATATTTTAATAATCAGTCCTGTTCTTTAAGGAAACACTTTGAAAATGTTTCCAGGAAATAGGAATTTGATTTTATTAATGACTTTTGTTTTAGGTCACTTTGACTCCGTCGAGATAGCGTATGGGAAAATATGCTGTAAGGAAGTTTGTCAGAGTCTTGGTTGAAGGTACATACCATCCCGCATTTGTTGGTGTGACTGAGGAAAAACTTGGTAAATCCTCAGTCAGGATGTGGGCCACTGCGATCGTTGCCAGGACTTTCCGATTACAAACGTAACACTCAACTATAACTGAGGTAGCCGCTCGGTAAAATATTTTATGCATCGTATATGCTATAAAATTATCAAAATATCGTAATGATCCCTTTAGTTTTGAATTGGTAAAGTCAAAGATACACGGGATTGGTTTTCAGCCCTTAACCCTTTATTTATATACAAGAACAAAGTTAATAAAAATTACTGTCCCGAAGAATACAGTTTACAGTTATCTGAGTATAAACGATTACAAAGATATTTTATTTTTAAGAGTGATCAGTTAGAGATTGTGGAGAATAGGATGACACCAGTTTCTTAGCAAGCTGCGTGTCGGGAAGTTGTACCAGTTCCTTAGCGAACTACCTGTGCAGGATAGTACCAGTTCCTTAGCGAACTACCTGTGCAGGATAGTACCAGTTCCTTAGCGAACTACGTACTAGGATGTTCCAGTTTTTTTTTAGCAAACTGCGAACGGTTGAAGGAGAGGAGCTGACCACCCGAGGGAAACGAGTGGTGGCTCTTGCTCTGTGCAGGTCCTTTTTAAAGGTGAATGTAGGGGTGGTTCCTCTTGTTTCTCCTACTTGACTCCAGCTCCCTCTATCTTCCGTTATTTGCTCAATTTGGTGTTAGTTTGAGGAGTTGACCGTTGTCTGCTCCAATGTGTATGTATTATTTGTTTACTTACATAACCATATGTTTGTTCTATAAACATGTATGTTATTGTTTATACAATGTCCACGTGTTCGCTATACACGCTGGTCATTACGATATACTTCTAAAATATCTGGAAATATTGTTATATATTTTCGGTGTATGAATACACTTGAAAATATAGTCTATATCAGTTGGTTCTCAACTTTCTCCTGTACGCGGCACACTATACTTTGTACTGCGTTCCCGCGGCACATTACCCCACGAACTGAATATTTGAAGGTTGTTTTTATGTTATGGCCTTTAGGCATCTAACACTCAGGCCACTAACCCACGAGTTGGAAACAATGCGGGAGGTTTTGTCACTAATTGTAAGGAATAAACAAACCAATAATTTTCGTGTAAAATAAAAATGTTTAAGCTCATGAATACTTTTTCTTGTTCGTTTTTCAAAAATAATTATTTAATGAAATTATTTAAATTACTTTTACCACCAAAATCACAAAGACTCAGAAGTTTCGCGACACACCTAGCAAATCTCGTGGCACATCGGTTGAGATCCACTGGTCTATATGATTCAGGAAACATTTTTAAAAATGTTATTAAAATGTATTCTTAATGGACATAGGAATTATTTTTAACATTATTTAATTAATTAATTAATTGTTGTTATGTTTGTATACGTATGGTACACGCGCGTGGATTCGAATCCGATCGTTTTCGACTTGAACTTTGTGTTTGCACGCTGAACTCGTAAATATGAAACTGATTATACAAACTGGTAAGTATTAGCCGAACACGTTTGCCCAACGATGACTTTTGCCAGGACTTTAAAAATAAGTAGGTTAAAATGGACAATTTGGACATTTTAAGATTATTTTATATTTCACAAGATTATTTTCACATCGAGGAATTATGGGGGTGTAGTGGGGGTAAAATCCCGATTCCAACTACCGAGTCTATTTATGTTCCAACCCAAATTTACATATAACTTTTAGTGGAAATGGAAGTAGGGGGGTGGCATTCATTGTTTTGTTCTTGTTTTTTCTGATCTGAGACTTTAAACTTCAACAAGTTTAAACTGAGTTGGACAATGTTGTCATTAACACAAATAGCATTCACTTTACATATTGAGTAATTACTTTTGTGCTTTCTTGTTATGTAACACATACATGTATACATCTGAACTTCTCAAGCGTTCGGTCTCGTGGAGTCATGAGAGTGTGAAGAGATGGCCTTCCCTTCAGAGGCAGACTCCCATGAAATAAGCCATTTCCGCTGGTGTCGCTGCTTCTACATATCTCTTCCCAGAACGCCCCTCTAGTTTCAGATACAGGAAGGTTTTCTCATGCAGAAAGCTATATTATAAACATTTTGTAAATCAGTGTTTTAAAACCAAATTGTCAAAAGTTCAAACCTGCGAACATAATAAATTAATATTTATTCAAGTAGTTTAGTTTTACTAACGGCTAATGAGAAAATTTTACAAATATATTGTAGTTTCTTCATAATATTATATCATGTTTTTATGGACCGAGTATGAAAGAAGATTTGCATCATATTTTTTTACAAAAGTTTGCGATAGCCAACGAAAAATTATGCAATGAACATACAGTTGCAGATGTGAAACTTTTCTTAAGTTTGCAACGAAGTTCCTAGTTACCACTTCGGAAATATGCAACAATCGTGCCGTAGCCAAAAATATACTCTGTCCATTCTTGGACAAATCGTAGTACTTTTGATAATTTGGTTAGGATGTGGTGTGAATCCAGGATTTTTCTCAGATGTGAGAAGTTCGAAATAACTGTGAGTGGACCTAACACGGAAACAATCAGTACCATCATTTTTACCTTTAAATTTCGCTACGAGAATCTGTCTTATAGAAAGGTCATATACAAAAAATAGCTGCCCAATTTAACTGCAAGATTTTGAGATAGGGGCTGGAATATTGGTGCGAAGTGTACAAAAGTGTATTTTTTTTATCATTCAATTAACAGAACTCACCTCTGCTTCACTTTCGTCCTAGAATGAAACACTTGAGAGCTGTTGTGTCTGCTGCCACACCGAAGCGCTCCACCGCAGCACTCCTCGCCAACGACGCGTTTACGGGGTCCAGACCACCCCGCCCCCGCCATTCAGATCTCTATAAATTGAGTATAGTTTTAGGTAAAAGTATATGGATTTTATGTTAATTTCACAAACAGAATGACTTCAGACCTTGTCCCCAAAACCAACTTCTAGAGCTGTGCCTGTTTCTCGTTAAAGTAAATCCTGCTTAGCCAAGAGGAAAGCACCCTCACTTTCTCTGCGCATATTTTTGTGGGTTCACGTTGCGTGCGATTCTATTGAACGAAATGGTTCCGAACCCACTTTACCAGCAACTGTATATTCCGGCCTTGCAAGAAACCATCAATGAGCTCATATGGAAACCTAGTGTGAAATTCAGCTGCGACAATCAACGTTCTATACACAAGTCATATACACGATAACTAGTTGCTTTTCTTTTCAACTGCAAAGTCCCGAGATCGAAGTTGCAACATCAGTTGGACATCCCTTCATCCCAGATAGCACATAAAACATGCAGCAAATTCGGCATTCCACAGCTGCAAACTTGCTACTTGACAAATGCCAAAATTTGCACCTAAAACTTGCTACAAACCTTTCAGAACAAACATGTTAGAAACCTTGTTTTTAAAATCGTTGGTAGACCAACATCGAGCCTGTAGCTAGAAAAAGATTCAGCCTACAACGCGTTTCGAACTCACGACCTTCAGATTTGTTCGTTACTCTACCGATTACTCCACGGGTTCTACTGCTGAGCGAAGTACATTTTACTAGTCCTTTTATGTTACGAGAACAGTGTCTGGAATAAAGGCACCTATGTAGACTTTAATTCGAAACAAGGAATGCTTATTGCACTTTTTAGAGTAGAGCCATCAAGAAGGCTGATTTTCAGAAGCGAGCCACCGCAAGAGTATCACGATGATGTGGACTTTACTGTTCGGATCGATGATATTTCTCAAACAAAGTAGCTACCAATTTCCAAGATAGTACGCTACTTTAAACCAAGTTTCGACTAGCCTTGAGTGTTCGGTACAGTGATAAACTAACAGTGAGTTTTCCTGTTGTATTACTAACTGGAACGCCAGGGTAAAACAAACAAAAAAAAAATCAAAAAACTTTTTAACTTCTTTTCGTTCGTACTTATAAATATTTGCTCCACTCTCCTTCCTTTTGTATTTTTCAACATGTTACGAAATTTTCAAAATTGTTCGCATTTCCCGAAAATAAGTTTAACAATTGAAGTTAGACAACTATTCTTTTCTTTCATTAACCACAATACAAAGACCAAAAACGCAACAGGTCATCGGCCCGAGTAGTAAAGTTTACACATCATCATGATTTTCCTGAAGAGACTCGCTTGAGAAAAGTCAACGAAGCAGGTTTAAAAAAATCTAAAACAGGACAATGAGCTTTCACAGTTTCAAATTTAATCCTATATGAGTGCATTTACTTCAGAAACTGTTTTCGTACCATAATGGGACTAGTAAAATAGTAAACAGCCAGAAGTGGCGCAGTAAAGCAGTGGGTAGAGTGACAAACTATAAACAAAGCTGAAGGTTCTAGGTTCCAGCCCTAATCCAGACAATAAAAATCTTTTTCCGCCTCAGGCTTAATGTTTAACAAGACAAGTTTTGTAGCAAGTTTGGATGCAAAGTGTCTAGAAAATTTGGCACTTATCAACTAGCAACTTTACTGCAAGTTTGCAGCAATGCAATGTAATGCTAAACTTTTGAAAACTTGCAATGCCAAATTCTGTAGAAACTTATTGCAAGTTTGGGTGTTACCTGGGTGTGAGTTTTGATTGATTGAATTGTGTAAGTAAAGTCGTAAACGAACTTGTAAGCAGTTCGGCGGAACCTACAATTTTAGGGAAAGTGGGCACCGATTATCAATTTCAATAGACTCCCACGGAATATGAACCAATGAAGAACGCGCAGAGAAAGTCAGCATTGGGTAACGGAGTCTACTTTCAGCATAGTGCAGGAACATACCTAGAAGTTGTTTTCGCGGGTTGTGCGTTCTGTCTGGATGCCATTTTTTTTTTTTTTTTTTTTTTTTTTGTAGGGGGATCAGGACTCCGCTAAATACATCCCTTGCGAGGAGTGTAGTGATGGCATGTTGCGGTGGAGACGTTATAACTCGCCAGTATTTCATTCCAGGGCGAAAGTGAAGAAAAAGTAACTTATTTTGACTGAATGATAAAACTACACTTTTTGTACACTTTTCATCAATGTTCCAGCCCCTATTTTGGGAGTTTC